>CM076854.1:37947480-38247696 GCA_039519185.1 Astragalus membranaceus | reverse complement strand
TTCATTGCATTGGCATCATATTCGCACTTCATAAAAAAGGAAAAGAACAAAATCATTGCATGTCATTCATCATTAGAGCATCACATTTTGCATCAGATATTTCACAGAAAAAGCAAAGAAAGCAAAAAGAAAACAAAAAAAAGAAACCACAGAAGCCATACAAAAGCATTCCATGTCATTCATCATTTCACAAAGCATTCCTTTGTCATTCAAGCCGCAAACATTAAAGCAGTGCATATGCATCATATTAAAGTTAGCATTTCCATAAAAGAAAAAAAGAACAAGAATCATTGCATCAAACATCAGAGCATTGCATCATATTAATGTTTGCATTTCATAGAAGAAGCAAAAAGAAATAAACAGAAGTTAGAACAGGAGCATTTCATTCATCAAAGCATCAATCACCGCATACATTTGCATCAAACATCAAAGCAATATAGTTGCATCACATCATACTTGCATCTCATAGAAGAAAACAAAGCTAAAGCATCCCATGTCATTCATCATTATTCATCAGCAATATTCACATTTCATAGAAAAAAGGCAAAGAAGAAAGAGTTTTCCATTGCATGTCATCTGCCATTTCACTATATATCATCAAACACCAAAATGTTGCATTCGCACACCTGCACTTCATAAAAAGAGCAAAAGAAAAGAAGAGGAGAAAAGCAAAAGAACAAATAAAGTCAGGCACTGCATTCATCAAGCATATAAGAACAGTAGAAAATCATGCATTCATAAGCAAAAGAAAAAGAAAATCATGCATTGCGTACAGACAAGAGAAGAAAAGGAAAATCATTGCATTCATCAAGCATATAGGAACAGTAGAAGATCATGCATTCATCCGACATAGACAAAAGAAATAAGGAGCTCATCATTCATCATAAGAAAAAAGAAAACAGCAATCATGGCATTTGCATTGCATGCATTTGTTCATTTTCAGCTATAGGTACAAAGAAAGGATGAGCACTTCGGTGTTAGCCCTCGCCCCCAGATTCCAGAAAATGTTCCCCCAAGTTGGGAGTTCAGAAAGAATAAAAGAAAAGAGAGAAATAGAAAAGAAAGAGAGAAAAGAAAAGAGAGCGCTCAAGCGCGCATTGCGGATTGGAGCACAAAGATCATCGCTCCCTTCTGCCCAGGTCTCACGTCGCGTACGAGCAACGCGATGGACCGCAGCCCCATGTGAGGTTCAACGGAATAGTTGTATCAGCCTAAGATACAGTGGACGCCGTGCATTGATCAGTATATCAGTTCCGGAGCTGATGACGATCCCCCCGGTCGCTCGAAAAGGCCAACAGGAAGCGTTCTCCTCAAAGCCACGTGCAAACTCGGATTCACCAAGAGTCCGTTTAAGGATTACAGGTTTTAGGCAGCCTGGGCAATTTACCGCTTTCTGCACGCCAAGTGCCCATTTACCGCTTTCTGCACGCCAAGTGCCCATTTACCGCTTTCTGCACGCCAAGTGCCCATTCACCGCTTTTCTGCACGCCAAGTGCCCGTTTACCGCTTTCTGCACGCCAAGTGCCCGTTTTACCTTTTTTGCCTCAGGTTTCTCTAGGTAGACAAAATTGGTATAATTTCTGAATTCTTTATTTCTATTTTGCCTCGGAATATGTTTTGGCCAATTCATATTCCTGGTCAAAATCCAAATAAAGAGGGGCAGATGTTATACCCCAATTTTTTCCGTCTTCTTTTTCTAGTTTTAGTCATTTATTTTACTTAAATCGTGTTTTGAAGTCGCGTGATTACGAGAATTATCAGTATGGCGTCTCAGTTACTAACCCTGGCCAATTTCAATTACCCTGTTCAACTAAATCGAAATACCGTTGTTTTAAATTAGGCATGCACGCAAATGATCGATCTTTTCGTGCGTTCTTCAATTTAATCTTCGTATTTGGATTTAGTCGAACCTAATTGGGACTGACAAAGTCATTTTTCTCGCGATCGAGCTTGTCGTTTCAGTTTGGGCTTAAGAACGCGATTCTGAGATAATGTTAGCGTTTAGTGGTCAACGGGCTTATTTATTCTATTTGGGCCTCGTTCTCACGCACTTGTCTAGTTGGGTCCGATATCGTTTTGTATTTGGCCCAATTTCTTTTATTATTTTTACTTTGCCTATTCATTTATGTTGGGTAGTATATATAGTCCAAAAATGTCAAAAAAAATTCTATTTATTTTTATTTACAATTTAATAGTGTTTAGGAGTCCAAATGTCCAAAAAAATACAAAAAAATTACATCAAAAGGGCCAAAAATGGCCAGATCCGAAAATGAGCATTTGAAGAGCAGATTAGGGTTTCCTAGCAGCACTCTCAGCTGCTACAGCTGCTGATGGGCTTGGATCCAAACCTGAAAAAAAATATTCAAAGCCCAGTCAAAATACAATTAATGCCTAAACCTGGAAATTTAGTATAAAACAGCAGTGAACAGCAGCAGCAAAGGGGGAAAATGGAGAAGAATCAAAGCAAAAGATTAGTGTTTCACGCCGAAACCCTAATCGCAAAATACCAAAAATCAGAAGCACAGATAGCAGGAGTAGAAGCAGTCAGTAGCAGCAAGCCACAGCAAACAGAAGTTTTTTACTGAAGCTGGAGTCTAGGTTGGTATTCTTTCTTTTCTTAGGTACGAAATGCAGAAAACATGCAGAGCTAGGTGTTTAATGTGTAATGTTCTAATCAGGTGAGGTTTGTTTCTGATAACCTCTAGTGATGCGCATGAATACATTCTTCCCTGTATAGATTAATTTTTTTAAATGAAATAAGTTCAGTTGTGAAATATAGGGTTCAAATCTTTGTTTAAAGTAAAACGAAATTTAGGGCTTAGTTGGTAAAAAACCGAATCAGTGTTGTTTGCTAAAGAAGATGGAAATGGATTAAAAGATTTGGTTTTAATAATCTCTTTCAAAGAAGAAATTAGGCAAAGATTAGGTTTTACCTTTTTGTTGGTTTTTAGGAATCAGAAATCAAAAACAGGTAAAAGTAGAAAACAAAACAGAAAAAACGGAAATAAGAAAAGAAACGCAAAAAAAAACAGGAACCGAAGTGTCACCTATTAGTTCCGGCCACCGTAGACGGTGGCCGTTCGCACCAAGCACCGCCACTAGCCCTCCCCAACTGGGTCGTCAACCTTCATCCTCCCTAGGAAACAAAAAAAAACAAACGTCAGAAATAAGAAGATCAGAATCAAAAAGAAGAAGAGGATCAAAAAATGAAACTGAAAAAAATTAAAAAAACTGACCTTTGAAGTTTCGCCGGAGACTTCGTCTTCTCCGGCGGAGCTCCGGCGAGAAACCAAACCGAGCCACCCTCACCTGAAACCACCATCGTGAGCCACCCCTCACCTCGTCGAACCTCCGGCGGAACCCCCTTCATCGCTATAGAAAAACGACGCCGGCCAAGGAACGGCCGGACGTCGTCGTCCCCTCTCCCACCTCCGACGGAATCATCTTCGTCCTCTCACTCTCTCTCTTTCACCGCCATCGCTTCCCTTCCCTCTTCGTTTCTCTCCCCCTCTCTCTCTCTCGTATCATCACGCTTCCTCTCTCTCTCGTTTCCCCTCTCTCCTTTCTCCCTCTGAAACTCCGAAAATCACTCTCTCTCTCTCTCTCCAAAGAAAGAGGGCGCGGCGCTGATGGTGATGAGGGAATGAAAATTAGGGTTTGATTTTCACACTTGCCTTATATAGTGTGTGGAGTTTTTTTAGTTTTTTTTAATTTAATTTCATATTACTAATACACCATCCCAGTTTTTGCTTCGTGTACCCCCATAGAAGCCCTTTAAAAAAAACGCAGGCCAGCTCAGAAACGAACCGGGCTGCTGTTTTCTTTCTTTTTTACTGCAGACACCCCCTCCATTCATGTGCGCACCTCTCTCACTTAAGCCCAGTTTCGCATACTGGGCCCTCAGATGCGAACTGGGCTTCTTTTTTACACCACCTATTAATTATACAACCCCTTGCTTCTAATAACACCCTATTTTACCATTTCACCCCCTTTCTCATTTTTTTAATTTAATTTATTTCTCTTCAAGACAAAATAATTTCTCATAAATCAAAAAACTTTGTTAATAGTCTTGTGAAGCCTTTGCTTGCAGGATTATTAATAACGAGGTACTAGTGGTGATCACTTGGAGCCTTTGCTCAATTGATCATCGTGAATGCCTAATTTTCCTAAAGATTTTCACTAAATCGAAAACTTTGTTAGTAGTCTTGCGAAGCCTTTGCTTGCATGATTATTAACAACGGAGTGCTAGTGGTGATCACTTGGAGCCCTTGCTCAATTGATCATCATGAAAGCTTGATTTTCACAATTAAACAAGATAAAAAACAAAAACCGTTTTCCAAACAAAGAAGAACTACGTAGCTTTGAATTCTCCATCGCACCAGGAGATACGTAGGAGCCGGTCACATCCCGTCAAGCATAACAAATAAAAATCATTTTCACAATAAGTTTTCAACAATTATTTTCAAAAGAACCTAGAACTACGTCGCCTTTGATTCTCCACCCGGAGATACGTAGGAGCAGGGCCACGCCCCTGTCAAGCGCAAAAATAAACAATTTCTAAAATTAAAGAATATACAAACAGATCTCCTTCATTTCAACGGCAAAAGTCTTATTTTCAAAGTAGGGGATTAAGTCGGTCGTACGGCCGGGTTAATCATCGTTTTAAGATAAGTGAACTGTGGTCCCTCAGAGCCCCAGCGCTCCTTCAGCCCTCAGTGGCCCTTCAGAGCCCCAGTGCTCCTTCAGACCCCCAGTGGTCCTCCAACACAGATCACACAGTCCTAAAACCCCTACATTAAAAACACCAACCCACAAACATTTTCTACAAACAAGAACTACGTAGCTTTGAATTCTCCATCGCACCGGGAGATACGTAGGAGCGGGCCATGTCTCGTCAAGCACTTCTTTCTAAAAACCTTTTTTTTCCTTTTCTCTCCAAAAATAAAAAATTTTTAATACATTTTCAATGAGACATAAAGAGGCAAATTAGATATTTTTCAACTCAACACTCAAAACCACACGTTTAATTAAAGGTTCCCTCTCAGTAGAGAGGACGTCTGAGGTGCTAATACCTTCCCCGCGCGTAACCGACCCCCGAACCCTCTTCTCTAGTTTCGCAAGACCACTTGCTTTCCAATAAAAGGTTTTCCTAATATTTCCCTTAATAAATATTGGTGGCGGCTTCATTGTCTTAAGAAAAGTTGTGAACGAGGAAGGTTCTCCCTCGGGGACTTTTTCGGGCGCAACAGCAGCCATACTAGCAGCAGTCACCCCACCAGCCAAACCAGCACCCCCAGTGGCCCCAAATCGATCTTAATATCGATTCGATTAGTGCTTTTCTTGCATCTGATGATACCTATTATCATGGTGATGACATAGACCAGCAACCATCCCAGTAGCTTTGGATTATTTTATTTTGTTGTATGAATATATTTTTAATTGTATGGATATTTTTTTTGTATGGATATTTATTTAAATTAATTATTAATTTTCATTTCTAATTTTTATTTTTTTAAATAGTAAATTAATAAATTATTAAATTTTACTTTTTTATCAATAATTAATGTTTTTAATAAAATAATATTAATTTTTTAAATAAAATGATTTTTTTATAAAAAATAATATTTATTTTTAAAAAATAATTAATTTTTTTTTTAAAAAAAAAACCGTTTTTCCGACGGATTTGTGGACTTTCCGGCGGATAAACTCATGCGAATTTTATTTTGGATAACCACCACCACCACCACCATAAACTCCTCTCATGTTCCTCTCCTCTCTCCACCTACGAATTCCTCTTCTCCACCTACAAATTTATTTCCTCTTTCTCTCTTCTTCACTCCACCTTCCACCACCACCACCACCACCACACAACCACCATCACCACCACCACCACCACCACCACCACCGGAGCTCCTCTTCCTCTGCTCCCTCTCTCTCTCTCTCTTACGATTTCTCCTTTCCCTCTTCTTCTCTCCACCTTTTTTCACCACACCACCACCACCACCACCCACGACACCACCACCACCCTCTTCTCCTCTTCACCTTCTTCCTCTCCACCACCCCCACCACAACCACAAATAATAAATATATAAAAAAAACATTAATAATATAATAGTTTTTTGACAGCATTAATAATAAATATATATAAAAAAAACAAGTCATTCAGCACTGCACACGTGTGAGTCAGTATTTGAAAAAGTGCACTGATAATCTATTTTTGGAGTCTTTTTAATAGTTATTTTCATTAAGTTTTATTGGTATTTTAATTATATTTTTGAGCTATTTTACTACAAATATTTACTTTTTATTTTCAGGTTTTATTTTGATGCAAAAGAGAAAATAAGAGCTAAAATGAAGAAACAAAGGAAATATTTGAGGAAGAACAATTTTTAAGCACTAAGGCACTCTCCAAGGGCGCCAAAATCCAAAACTGGCGCAGGACAGGGCGCCAAAAACCAAGCAAGGAACAAAACTGGCGCAGGACAGGGCCCCTAAGGGCGCCATGGGCGCCAAAAACCAAGAACAGCAGAAACTGGCGCAGGACAGGGCGCCATGGGCGCCAAATAGGCAACACTGGCGCATCACAACGCAAACTGGCGCAGGACAGGGCGTCATGGGCGCCAAGGGCGCCAAGGAGCAACACAGGCGCAACACAGGAGCAAAACTGGCACAGGCAAGGGCGCCAGGGGCGCCATGGGCGCCAAAATGCAATTAAAAAGTGGCTGCGGCCACTTGTTGGTGGCTAACCATGCCAACTTGATTTTTTACTTCTTTTTGACTATTTTGCCCCTCCACTCAAGTGCTATGCCCACTTGTTGATGGCTTTGCCTTGTCCACTTGTTGGTAGATATTTTCCCTCACATTTTCCTATAAATAGGACCTTGATCCTCACTTGTAATTAGACTTGGTTTTGTGAGTGAATCATTTCTCAAGACTTGAATTTTGTGACAAAGTTCATCTCAAAAATTCTCTAAAGATTGTTCTTCATGTTCTTTTACTATCTTGCTATTTAAATTTTTGCAATTTATTTTCTAAGTCTTTTATTTTTCTTGCACATTTACTTTCTTGCCCCCTTTATTTTCCAAGTCATTTACTTTCTTGCCCCTTTATTTTCCAAGTCATTTACCTTCTTGCCCCTCTATTTTCCAAGTCATTTACTTTCTTGCCCCTTTATTTTCCAAGTCATTTATTTTCTTGCCCTTTATTTTCCAAGTCATTTACTTTCTTGCCCCTCTATTTTCCAAGTCATTTATTTTCTTGCCCTTTATTTTCCAAGTCATTTACTTTCTTGCCCCTTTATTTTCCAAGTCATTTACTTTCTTGCCCCTTTATTTTCCAAGTCATTTACTTTCTTGCCCTTTATTTTCCAAGTCATTTATTTTCTTGCCCTTTATTTTCCAAGTCATTTATTTTCTTGCCCTTTATTTTCCATGTCATTTACTTTCTTGCCCTTTATTTTCCAAGTCATTTATTTTCTTTTCTCCTCTTTTGTCTACAACGATCATGAGTGAGTAGACTTTACTAAAACATTCCTTCTTTCTAAAAACACTTTCTTTTCAGTTAATCAACTTTGGAAAATTAAATTGGTAATCACCTAGGCTCTCCCTGTGGATCGAGAACTCTTTTATTACGCGACAAGACCGTGCACTTGCAGCCTATCACAAATTTTGAGGCAGTCATTAGCGAGGGAATTAGCGAGGGATTCTGATTCCCTTGCTAATCCCATTAGCGAGGAGGGAATTAGCGAGGGAACCAGTCCGTCGCTAATTCCCTCGAAAATGACCATTAGCGACGGATTTAGGTCATTTTGCGAGGGAAATTTCCCTCGCTAATGACCACTTTTTTGTAGTGAGTGCGCTAAGAAAGCACCACATGAGAAGGCATAATTGATACCTTAGAAGAAAGGAATGAAGGTATTTAGGTCATAAGAAGATAGAAGAACGAAGACAGCTTTAATGGATTCAAAAATGTGAAGACAATCTTCCAAAAGCCTCGCAAGAAGAGTAGGCTATAGTAAGATTCTTCCATGATGAGAAGACATAAGCTATAGTGACTACACAAGTTAAGAAGACTCTCCTCAAGAAGCCTCATTTCATAAGAAAGCATGTTGATGCCTCAAGAAGACAAGAATGAAGGTCAAGAGTATGTGAGAATATGGATAAAAGAAGATAGTCATAGTGGCTTCGAAATATGAGAAGTTGTTTCTTCAAGAAGCCTAGTAACAATGAGATGGCAATAATAAGAAGTTTCTCAAGATGAGGAGACCCAATTCATATAGCCTCTCATGATAAGAAAAGCCAAGTCAAGATGCTTCAGCAACTTTAAGAAGACACAGACCATGGTGTATCACAAGCAGATAAGGCATATAAACAATCTTCAGAAGGTTCAAGAGAAGAAATCTTAGAAGATAGTTCAAAAGATAGTTCAGAAGATTGTTCAGAAGATTGCTCAGGTGGTTGCTCATAAGATACCTCAGAAGATAGTTCAGAAGATACTTCAGAAGGTACTTCAGAAGACATATATAAGAAGATACACTCAGAAGGTTTAAATCATAAACTGAGAGAAGTGCTTCAGAAAAGACAAAACACAGTTGTAATGTGCTGTTGTCTGCAGAAAATGCTCCAGAATGCAAAAAAGTGCGGCAGATTTTTCCCAACGGCTATAAACGACTCTATTGTCATTGGAGACTATTTCCAACGAATCTTTTGGGATAAAACCTCTATAAATACTTTATGGAAGACCTCATTCAAAGTGTGAGAGTTTTGAGAAGCTTGGGTCACAATTTCCAACCATATGGCTTCTAAAGTAGCTTCTCAAGCTTCTAAAGAAGCTTATGAAGTACTTCTCTTCTCTCCACTATACTCAGTGCACGTTGAAATTTTTATGGGAACATTTCTGAGTATGTAATAGCTTTGGTTAGTATACCCAGTTAGAAATTATATTATTATCTAAGCTAGTGTAATTCCCAAACCAAACCCAAACAGTACCTTATCGTGTTCTTTAGTCCTTGGTGGCTTGTAAAGTGTAAGCTATTTGAAAAGAGTGGAAATACTCATTTGGTGTGAGATGTGGATGTAGCCCTTGGCTATTAAGGTGAACCATTATACTTCTTGTGTGTCCTTTACTGTTTTTCTTATAGCTTATATCTATAGAACTTTGTTATTAATAGAAAACCTCTTCTACACTATTGTAAGAAGTCCATTTCAAAAGGATTCTTACGAGTTCAAGTTGAATCCTCTTGAATTATATCCTCATAAAACTTCATCACTAGTGTTAGAAGAAAGAAACACAGTTACACATCGCTTACCAAAATGTTTTCTTACACTGTTCAACCTTTAAGACGATACAAGAGTCAAAGTATTCTATATAGTTATATCTTCTTAGAATTGTGACTTACATCTTATCAACCAATGTATTTATCTCTTTAGATGACTATCATCTTATAAGAATGAAAGTAGCTTCAAAGATTTTAAAATTCTATTTTCTTGGGAGTCTATTTGATATTCTTCTAAGTGATTTGGTTGGTCGAGCAAAATAATTTTAAAAGGGCCACATTTCAAACCCCCCTTTCTTGTGACTCCAGTTGACTTATATTCACTTCACCTCCAACTTTCAAGGTTTCAAGAACTCAAATCTTGATGGAAGTTCTTCTATTATTACAGAACCCGTTGCTGATAACTTTTCACAAGGCTCACAATATGGTATCTCCATACGAACCTTTGTTCGTAATGGAGTTACTCATGCATTTTTAGGTTCTCACCTATCATATGTTGACATTTTATAAACTCCTCTTGTCTTCTCTGAGGATGGTCCGCTAATTCTTGGAGCCAAAGAGAGCCTTAGAGATTCGTTTCCGTTGGATTTTAAAACGGTTTTCAAAAGTAACCCTTCCGCTTCAAATAGCGTCTTCTATAAGTGGCTAAAGTGTGTTTTTGGGGCATAAAGGAATTAACAAAAGCAACAGGGTATTTATGATCTCATTCAGCTCAGTGCTTACGATCTCCGTTTCAACGAAGCCAAGATATTCACTTCTCTTCACTTCTGGCATCTAGAAACCAATAGTTTCCACCGACAAACGTCCATTATACCCCTTTTACGGTTCTGGCCATTCTTTGCCTCAGACCGAGAAACGTCCATTATACCCCTTTTACGATCCCTTTTGACGATACAGTTCTTCCACATCTCAGAAAGGTGACTATCAAAGAATTCACCATCTCAAACCAAGAGACTGGTGTTGTCACTAATTCTGAGCATGTAGCCTTCTTATGGTCTTGGTTGACTTATTTTTTCATTTGGTGTAAAATGTTGCAAATTCCTATGTATCTACTTCCTATTTCTCAGTGTCTCCATGAAGGTAAGGCTATTTGCCAAGGCTCCTTTATATTTGCCCATTTGTATGAAGCTCTCATTGAGGCCGTTTAAATTTGTATGGTTGAATTCCATGTTACGAAGCCATATGCTCTCTGCTGTCTGCACTACTTTTCCAAACCATATTGCCTGTTATGGCCTCAGTACTTGCACTAGATGAGATATTTCAAACAAGCTTTTCTCGAATATTTTTCTTTATTTTCTTCTTTGACAAAAATTAAACCTTCTCTTGTTCCATATGCTTCTACGCAAGTTTGACCCGACTGGTTTCGACTTTCATTCTCCTCTACTCTTGCAATATGGCAGAAACTTCTTAGGATTTAAAGTATTTTTTGTTCACCCCCAATTCTTCTCTTGGTAGTTTGGACTAAGCCAATGTTTGCCTTATAAACATTTGGCCAATACCGTTGGCTATATTATTTTTTCGAAGGCATACTCTGCTAAGGCTTTCGAGAATGTTTTCTCGATGCTCGAAGGTAAACTCCTTGACCTTCAGCTGGTTCCTTTCGAACCATCTTTTCTCAAGTCCAGAAACTTTCAAGCATGGTGGTATGCTTATTTCGAAAGACTTCGGTCTTCCCTTGATTGCTAACTTGTGTGGTTTTAGCAATTAACATTGTTCTATCTTAAGCGGTGTTAACTCTCCATGAAGCATTTGCAAAATAAACCAACATGACATGTGTGTTTACCCTTGTTCGAATCAGTTATACTACCCCCATCTTTCCGCCATTTTCAAAACCGGATCCAACAGGCCCAGTCCTCACAAGAGTATTTCATTCTCTTTCCCCCAGTGATGAAATTTCACGAATAGCACTTTGTATGCTCCATACTGGGGCAGAGTAATGATCACTAAGATTTCCTGCTGGCATTCCAAACACTCGTGCAAGTCCTTTGAGTTAAAAACAAAAAACAAAAAAGAAACCCAAAAGAGAAAGGCCCGTTAGGTTGAAAACTCAAAAGAGCAACCCAAGCAAAAATTAGGGCATAAAAAAGGGGAAAAACAAAGAAAAGCAAATATGTTAAAATGAAGTTTTGTCCTATACTTGAAATTTCAAGAAAATAAGCAATCATGATTTGAAGTGAAGTTTGGCCATTTTCCTATATCCAAAAATCCAAAAAAGGAGAAATACCCTTTGCTACCCAATTTAACCAAAAATCCTCCAATCACCTTAGACAAGGATCAATCCCATATCTAACGACGATGTACCACCTTTATCAACTCTCTCAACTCAAAAGAAAAAAAGGAAAAATAAAAAAAGTGAAATTCAAAAAAGGAGGATTGAAAAATCCTGAAAGAAGAAAAAACCAATGCGGTAGAAATTGCGAGCGGATACTTCATCAAGCGCATAAAAGATTCTTGTCTGAAATAAACCCTCTAACACTTCCTTTGACCTAAGAATCCTGTCCTCCATAAATCCTCGGCTGCGTTGCAACCCTAAACAGGTTCATTCTACCATGAAGCACATAAAAGATTCTTTGCGTCAACCAACCCCGAATACTTCCAGGAGCAAAGTAATCATTTCCTTCATCAATCATTAACCGTTGGCCATATTACAATCCTAAGGTCTATTCTGATCAATGATTGGTTGTCTCCATTTTCCTCAAAGCTTATACTCTAGGACAAGATATTCAAAATAATTTATTTGCTCAAAAAAAATATTATTACAAAAAAAGAAACTTAAAGGGCTTGCACGCTCAAAGTTCATCAAGAGAAAATGATAGTAGTGAGAAATTTAGTGATCATCAACAAAGTGAAATCTCATCGAATCAAAAGCTCTCGACTGTCCTAGCTTGTGGAATCCTCCCCAAAGAAAACCACAACTCCCTGTTAAGATAGTTACTTGACTTACCATCTCAGAATGGGGCAACACCCACACCCTCCATTCCATTTAAACTTGGGAAAACTTTTCAACAACCCCAAAATACCCTCACCTTTCATTGCGTTCGAATATTACACCCATATAGCCGTACCAGACAAATTTCGAAACCATTATTCTGACTTCGCACCCTGTCACAACCGAACTCAAAATGGGGAAACCTTTATCTTTCATGGATTAGGGCAACACTGTCTTTTTATAGACTGAGGCATCATATCCTTTGTGCCAAAATAATTCTTTCGCCTCCCATTCCACTCATTCTTAGCCACTTGTCACCCCAATACTAGCATATTTCCCAATCCCTTAGTCAGTTTACACCCTTAGTTGTCATTGTCCTCCCTAGACAAAGGCAGACTGTTTCACTCCCCACTATTTGAAGTCATAATTGGGGGAGTCAAACATTTCTTACCTTGGGGAAAGCTTATCTCTCATAGGCTTGAGCCAATAAACCTCATCCTTCACTCCACTCATGCGTCACACTTGTCGATACCCTACATTTCTTGAACCGTGAGTCAGCTGGCACACTCATTTGCATTCACAATGTTTTTCATATTTATTAAACAAAATGCTTCAAAGAGAGAAACACGTTAATGACAATCCCTCTAAGTTAACATCTTAGACTTGAAAGCTTAGCCATCATGGGTCATCATAACCAAATGAGAACCCATTTGAACAAGTCTGCAAATACACATCTCGATCTCTAGAAAGGGCACTAATACATTGCCGCAAGCCACACTTTTAAAGATGACAACCTTGAGCTTACCAGAGTTCAAGTCCAGGCCATCAAAAATATTTCTTCCAAGGAACGATCAATTCAAAATGTTCAGCTCTCTGTTCCCAGGATCAAAAGTTTTGTTTCTCATCAAACATTTTTGTATCCTTACAAAAAAAAACGTTGTTACCAACAAATCATGCATTATACATGTCCTCATTACCCTAGAATTAAACCATGCATCTGATCATACTCATCACAACTCTTTCATACAAGTATTGTACATGTATTCACATTCCACTTGTTTTTGCTTACATAATTTTATTTTTTACGCAATTCGTATGCATACATGCATGCCTATTCATAACATTTATTGCTTCGATGGAAGTGCCAAATGTCGGTCTCATCATTACCAAAAGCCTGTCTACATCCCAGTCAGGGAGCAAGGCAGAACAAGTTGCTGTCCTTGGAAAATCTTTTTGAGCATCAAGTCAAGCCTCTTTCCCTTGGTGCTTTGTTTTCTTCTCCATTCTGGTTGAGTTCAAAATGCTTTTCAGCACCTCTGCTGCCTGCTGCTCTTCCTCACCACACCTCTGCCTCTTCCTACTCCCTTATGCACCAGCCTGCAAACATAAAGCAGAAAACAAACAAAAGGCATCAACTACCTTAGAAAAAGCAGAATCGTGAAATAGGAAATGTGAAAGGGACCATTGAGGCATCCTTAGCTGGTATAGTCAGCAACAAAACAAAATGAAAGTCGATATATGTAGGGGGGAGAAAGACAGAGAGAGGTGGAAAAAGGAAAAAAAGAGAAGGAAGGAAAACCTTGCTTCCGGCCACCGTCCGTGGTGGCCGCCGCCGTACCTCCACCAAAAACCACCACCACCCTCCTCCCTCTCTCTCTCTCTCTCTCTCCAACTTCTCAACCCCCGTGACAACACACTCCCTCCTCGCACCAAACAGCCCTCGAAAACCACCACCATAACCACCACGAAAACCACAACAACCACCACAGAACCGCCGGCGCCACCACCATGGCTCCCTCCGGCGAGTCCACCACCTCATCGTCGCGGCACCACCATCTTCGTCGCCGTCCACCACCGTATCCCATCTGTCACCGCCATAAACTCATCGAAGTCGTGGCGATCCCGTATCCACCGTCATGTTTAGCCCGTCGTCGTTGCCACCGTCATCTTCCCTACTCTCACGGTCGCTGTCACTCACCGTGGACAACCCACCACGGTTGAGCTTTGACAGAAACCACCATTAGTCCTCCCTCTCGCCGCCGCCATCCCAGCACGAACGAAAAGACATCTGTCGCTCCTTCCACCATCATCACCACTGTCGTCCTCCTCCTTCCCTCCATCGCGTTTCCTCTCTTCCTCTCTCTCTCTCTCATTTTCTCTCTCCTCGAAATCACTCTCTCTCTCTTTCTCTCCAAAGAAAGACCAGCTGCGGCGCTGGAGATGAGAGGAGGTGAAACTAGGCTTTTTTTTTCTAAAAATTGCCTTATACAGTATACTTAAGTTAATTTATTTCATTTTTTAATTTTTTATATCAGAACACTAACCACACCTCATCATTTTAATCATAGCGCCCCTACAAAAGCCCATCATTTCGAAAGCCTTCTCACCACTAAAATGAAGTTGGGCTTGCTTTCTGCACCCCCTGTTTTTCATTATATACTCCTCCCTACGCAGCCCAGCCTCCAAAAGCAGTTGGGCTCACTGTTTACAGCCCCTCTTTCTACACAACACTGCCAGTTAATCGCACCTACGCTATTATTATTATTATTATTATTATTATTATTATTATTATTATTATTATTATTATTATTATTATAACCCATTGTGTTTTTTTATTACACTGTAAGGCCTTCAAACTAATATTTTTCTTCCAAACAATCAAACTCACAAAAATGAGTTATTATTAATGGTCACTCTGAGTTTCGCTTGTTTGACCGTTAATAACAACTTTTGTTTTCCAAACGGGCTATGAGTGACGACCACTTTGAGTTTCACTTGTTTCCTCGTGACGAACGCCTATCCCAATTTCCAAACACTTAAAAAACACCAACTCACAAATATTTTCTATCCAAAAACTACGTGTGATTTGATTCTCTACCCGGAGATACGTAGGAGCAGAGGGCGGCCGACCTCTGTCAATTGCTTTAATAAAAGACCCTTTTTAGTCTTTTCTAAACGTTTTCTTTCTTAGTTTTCAAAAAATCACAAAAACATTTATTTTAGTTAAGTGTATTTCAATTCATTATTTTAATAAAAGGAAAATAATTATTTTTAAAAGTTAATATAGTTTTGCACAATTAATTAGAGGTAACCTTTTTTCGAAAGGGTGATGTGGGGTGCTAATACCTTCCCCACGCATAATCGACTCCTGAACCCAAAATCTGGTTTTCAAGACCATTTTCGTTTTCAAAGGGATTTTTCAATGTTTTCCCTAATAATTAAACATTGATGGCGACTTCATTGAACGCGAGAGATCCTCCGAATTTTTCGGTCGCTACAAGCTCTCATGAGAATTTGAAAGGAACTCTCTCTTCCTCTCAAAGGCAAATACAAGAACTCTATCATTCTCTTTGGATTTCATCACTTACATTGTGTATGTTCTCTCTTCGCAAGTCCCCTATTTATATTGGCAGGAGTTATCGTGGTTTGTTCCAAAATATGATCAACGGAGGTGAATGGATGTCTATAATTAATGCGAATAAACTCTAGAAACTCTCAATTCATTATTCTATATTGAATGTGCATGTCTCTATATTCAATCAACGAATTCCAAGACCTTGGAATGTTTATCCCTCTCTCTCCATGCATCTGAACTAGATGTACCACAATTGAGCCTGGAATTTTATCAACTATTTATATAAGATTATTTTTGTTATGAAAATAACCAAAACTAGAGTAGAACAAATATGAGATGAAGAAGAGAGAAGAAATGTATAAGAGAGTCTTTCCATTATGCTCTTCACAAGTATCCATTTACACTAAGACATGAGTCCTATTTATAGGACACAAAAGGTAAGTGAATGATCAACATTAAGAGCCACTAATAATCCACTCAATAATGGGTTAGTGGAAAAGGAGGACTAGGAATATGGACATCCACTAAACTAATTATTCATAACACTCCCCCTTGGATGTCCATTGAGGATATGCCTCATTAAAACCTTACTAAGAAAAAACCTAGTGGGAAAATATTCTAGTGAAGGAAAAAGATACAATATCCTTTCTACGGGAACTACCTCGTTAAACACCTTGCCATGAAAACCCAATGGGACAAACCCATAGCGAAGGGAAAAAGAGTGCAGTTTTACTCCCCCTGTTTTAAGCGTCACTTAATAATATGAATTCCAACATTTGAAGTTTATCCCTGAGTGCATGCATATGGAGCAATCTACTTTGCTTTGTCACTTGTTATATCCTCTTTTAATGGAGCTTTACGGTCAGTATTATCTTCAGGACATCTTCCTTGAATTGTTGGTATTTAAGTTTCAAATGAAGCAGCAAGAACCATAGATAGTTTTGTGGTTCAAAAAGATATTTCAAGATCACCACATATAGATAATAGCTGACTTGCGATCCGACTTAATCTAGAATAGAAAAATACTTGTATCTGCATGGTTAATTTGTGTAACATACATAAAATGACTTATTCATTACAATAGTCAAACATAAAATATGCATCTCTGCCCCTTTTTTCTGATGCATTTTAGTTTGTGATGAACTATATTACCACAAATTATCACATAATACTATCATATCAACCAATGTAACATTTAGTAATATGTATGTACGCTTTTATAGTCTTCAGGACCGAGATATTTGTTATTTGCTTGTGTTGACAGCCAATTTCGCCGAGGGCTACTCGGCTGGCGTAGAATCGGCTAGTCGAGGGCGGAAGGCTGATTCCCGTCGGTAAAAATAGAAATTTAGCTGCTTGGGGTCTAATTGACTATACATGACCACATGGCTAAGATAAACAGCTGAGGTGCCTACTCGGCTGACGCCTAATTGGCCGAGGTATGACTCGGCCGAAACAAATCGGCTTGACGTGGCTACTAAGTCTATATAGACTTGTAGGCTAATACTTGGTCTTAATGTGTTCATATAATTATTATTAAATAATCATATGATTTATTAAAATAAATATAATGGAAAAAGGCCAAGCCAAGCTACGGTAACCACCTTCCTAAATTTATGGGAAGTGGGCATGAGGAATTGGCCAAGTTAAAGGAGCTTGCTTTGGGAGCAATGATTCAACGCGCGTGGACACATTTAGAAGTTGGGGCGGTTAAGACAACATGGAGAAGCGACATAGAAGTGGACGCGAAGATATTTTGACCCCACTACCCGTGCTAGTGGAAGAGTGGAACGTGCTTCCTATTTTTAAGGCATAGGTGTAATGTAGTACGTTGATCTTAGTCGATCCAACTGTGAGCAGTTGTTGGCTCGAGTAGTGGTCGACGAATGCTCATGTATATATATAGTTGGCTTGTACATTTGTAAAAACCCCCAACACATCAATCAATACATAAGTCCTTACTTATTTAACATTTCCTTTATCGCTTTCCTTTATGCTTTCCTAGTTTAGTAGTAGTTCTCCTTCTACACTAGACGCCTAGTCGGCCGAGGAAACACCCAATTGGCTGACTAAGCATCTTGCTCGGCTAAGCACCGAAATTCGCACCACAACAAAAATGGCACGGCCAGTGGGACCAATGAACGTGAATGCTCCGTTCAACTTTGACGTACCACAACAAGAGCAACCATATGTTTTGGCAGAACCTTAACTGCAGGTTCAGCCGAGCACTATTCAGGCAGAACTTTTAACACAAGTTTAGTCGAATACGTTTGCTACTATTTTCCCAGGGGGGAAAATATTAGCGAATGAAAGGTTCTATGATATATCAAGACACATTGGAATGCCGCTAGTTATGCCATCTGCTCCGGCTAATGGTACGATTGTGCAGGCTACTAATCAAGGACTTGCTGATTATCAATCTCTGGGCTCTGGAATACAGATGTAGCTGTCTGGTGATTATATAAGGCAGCAGCCATGGACTAATTTTCCACCTACTTATTTTAATCAACCATTTCATCAGTATGTCTCAGAAAGGCCTCGCGAGATGGTTTAATTCCTCCTCGAGGGATTCTGTATACAACAACTGGTAATTATAACGGAGAGCAGCCATGGAGACCAACTCCACCTCTGGTAGCAAAGCAGCCATGGAGACCAACTCCACCTCTGGTAGAAGAGCAGCCAAAGAGACTAACTCCACCTCTTGCGGCTAATCATACAATGGTTCCAAATATGCTGAAGCCAACCTATCAAATGTCGCTTCAAGAGGCAGCAATGTGCACAATACAATATGGTCTTACTCCCGCTTCTATGATGGCCGAGAGTAGACCGATTGTCCCTCGGCCGATTGATCCCCTACTGATCGCTGAGGTTATGTGAAGTCACTTCGGCATACAAATGAGACCATTGTCTCGATCTATGTATGGAAAGCCATATCTAGAGTGTGTGGACAAAAGGATTCCATTTCCTAGAGGATATGAGGTCCCAAAATTCACATCTTTCTCAGGCGAGGATGACATGTCTACCATCGAACATATTGGACGATTTACTGCCCAGTGTGGAGAGGCTAATCGGAATGAATACCATAAGTAACAATTATTTCCTTTGTCGTTGCAAAGACAGCCTTTACTTGGTATTCTTCTTTATCTCCTAATTTTGTGGTAATTAAGCTGGGCAGACATGGAAAGGTGCTTCCATGAGAGGTTTTACCAGCCTCAACCGAAAGTTACATCAGCCGATTTGATGCACTTGAAAAAATAAGAGGACGAAACGGCTGTTGACTTCATTGAAAGATTCGGGAACCAGAGCAGCAGATGGGCAAAGCAACTCTTAGAAGCAGATTATGCTGCAGTTATTTTGCGTAACATGCTTCTTGATATGAAAGAAGTTTTGGTTGGCCACGAACTGTCAAGCTTAAGTCAATTGGCAACCAAAGCTTCCATGATTAGGCGCTTCATTCATGAGAAGAAAAAAGAGGGATCTGACGGTGAAATGGTCCCTATGGGCGATTATGACGTGTCTGAAGACACGTTAGATTGCTATAGTGATTAGGCAGCCACACTAACATGGCAGTCGAGACCTCGTCAACTAACAAAGGTGGATACACTTTTTGACTATGGTTTTAGCGCACGGTTTACCATTTACTTCAACAAAGGGTAAGCGGAAGTAGACGATTCAATGGAAACGGAATAGTATACCAATCCAACAAGACAAAGTGTGACGACACTTAGCAATGCTACGTCGGCAACGAAAGACTACTATCTGCAAACGCGGCATCTTACTTACGTTGGTGTTTCCTTTATCGGCTGGAACACACAATACTGGGGGGAGGGGCACCTAACAGTGTCACTTTGACATTATGAGTCTACTGTCTGCAATCCCAGTTGTACACAACTTGGGCACAAGTAACAGTGTCACTTTGACATTATGACTCCACTATTTGTAATCCCAGTCAGACATAACTGGGGAGCACCTATTAGTGTCACTTTGACATTATGAGTCTACTGTCTGCAATCCCAAATGTACAATACTGGGGGGCACCTAGCAGTGTCATTTTGATATTGTGAGTCTACTGTCTGCAACCTCAGTTATTCCATAGTTGTCAAGTGTTAGTAGTTGGCAGAGAAGAAATAGGCTGACATAACACATCCTTCAGCTTCCTCTTAATGTCCTCAACTAAAGGATGCAGGGGGGCATATGTTGACACCCGTTTTCGCTGAGGGCTACTTGGCTGGTGTAGAATCGGCTAGCCCAGGGCCGAAGGTTGATTCTCGTCGGCAAAAAAAGAAATTTAGCTGCTTGGGGTCTAATTGACTATACATGACCACATGGCTAAGATAAACAGCTGAGGTGCCTACTCTGTTGACGCCTAATTGGCCGAGGTAAGACTCGGCCGAGACAAATCGGCTTGACGTGGCTACTAAGTCTATATAGACTTGGAGGCTAATACTTGGTCTTAATGTGTTCATAAAATTATTTATTAAATAATTATAGGATTTATTAAAATAAATTTAATGGAAAAAGGCCAAGCCAAGCTACGGTAACCACCTTCCTAAATTTATGGGAAGTGGGCATGAGGAGTCGGCCAAGTTAAAGGAGCTGGCTTTGGGAGTAATGATTCAACGCACGTGGACACATTTAGACGTTGGAGCGGTTAAGACAACGTGGAGAAGTGCCGTAGAGGTGGAAGCGAAGATATTTTGACCCACTACCCGTGTTAGTGGAAGAGTGCACTACAACATTTTTGGTCTTTAACAACATTTAAAAATTGTTGCCAGAACTATAAAAAATGTTGCCCGAAAGTATAGGCAACATTTTCCAAGTGTAGACTAAGCCAGTGTTACCTATTGTCTATGGCAACATTCTCGAAAAATGTTGCCTATAGGTTACGAAGAGGTAACATTTATCGTCCACACCTAACGCAACATTTAGAGAATGTTGCTACATTTAAGTACAGGTCATAACTGTTCCCTAAACATTAACAAAACAACATTTTATAACCGTTGTCTTTTATATAGACAACAATTTTTAACTGTTGTACATGGTATATAAGGAACAATTTTAACATGTAACTTTGTAGCTAAAAGTACCAAAAATATTTTGCAACTCTACTCTCATTTCATAAAATTATTAGAAATACTATTACATTAACCAAACATCTTTACCTTAACATTATATATAATCCATAAACATACAAATAAAACTAAAATTTGATTATATATTCAACACAGTTAGCTTTAAATTTTAATGATATAATTGGTAAATTAAAATAAATGGATTAAGTGCAAAATATAGAATGTATAAAATTTTTTAACAATCAAACTAGTTCAAACACCAATTCGAATCCATAATCATAAACAAACTGACATCGTAGTTTAATCAATTCCAATCCTAAAAGAAGAACTTATAATAAAAAACAAATCCAAGATGAATATATAGGGAATCAAAGTTCTTCATCTTGAAACTCATCGAGATAATCTTCCAACACATCATCTTCATCTTCTCCAATGATATCGTTCTGCATATAAGAATGAAAACAGTTATAATGTAATAATTTTTTGAATGATGTAGATATAATAAAACAATTATTATATATATATATATATATATATATATATATATATTAGTTACCTTTCTACAATGTGGAACGTGTGTAGATGTAGAAGAATGTGGTTGTCGAACAATCTTGGGCGAACTATTTAGTTACCCATACAAAACATATACAGAATTCTCTCGTCCAGGCTCTCAACTGCAGTGTCTGCAGTAATCTCCTGCAATTGTAACAGTGTGGTTAAGTCTGATTGTTAATATACATGAAACATTTGGCATTTGTAATAGTATATTTTCAACAAAGCAATTAAACAGTTACACTTTATATATCTAAGAAGGTGCAACTTATCAAAGGGGAAATCACATGAGCTAGCATGCAATACCTGAAATGTTGTATCTTGATCAGCCCACACAGGTTGGTGCATAGAAATTGGTGTTCTAGCGGCACATAGACACTATCAATCTTCTCTACTAGAAGTCCTACTCGTCTTGCTATTTCTTCTTTGCTTGGGTGAAGATTTCCCTCTTGAACGGTAACATCAACAGAAAAGTTTTCGTGAACACTGACATTTCAAAAGGGTGAATCTTAAGTTCAAAAAACTAAATTTACCGGCAGACGAATTGTCCTTGAATGATTAAATATGGCCTTCCTTATTGCTTGTTTTATCCACCAGTATGCATAAGTACCAAATCGGCAACCAACTTGAGGTTTAAACTTTTTGACACTCTTCAAATGACCTGTACTTCCCTCATAAAGCAGCACCAAAAACAAAAATGTAAAATACATATATAGCAGGTATTTGTGATTGTAATTGACAACACTGAAAAGTGAAGAAAATTACAATTCTAGCCTAGGACTACCTGTAGTAAGTCCTCATGGCTGATACCGCGTCCCTGGTAAGTTTTAGCAATGTGATGTACCATACGTAAATTTGCTGCAACTAGCTTTTCTTTGCTTCTGTTACCACGACGAAGCTGCGCCTTCTGTAACGCCCCAAATAATTTAATTAATTATTTAATTAAATTATTTAGGTATTTCGTTGTTATTATTATATTAAGTTATTAATATATTATTTTATTTTAAATGAAGGGAGTAGTATCCGGTAATTACGGAGCGGTAAGATTGGCCCAAGAGCCCAAGCCCATTGACTTAGGCTCCTAGGCGCAAGGGTTAGGAGAGTTGCGCCTCATTTGGTGAGAAAAAGAAAGAAAGAAATCGTAAAAGAGAGAAGAGAGAAGAGAGAAAGAAAGTTTGCGAAGAGAGTGAGAAGAGAGAAGAGGTGCGATCAGCCAAGAGAGAAGAGGAGCAAGGAGCTGTTGCTGTGGTTACTTCGGTGCTTTCGTAGAGGTCTCAGCATCTGCGGAAAAACTAAGGTAAGGGTGGGTCTTGCTCTATAATAGGGTTTATAATGGGATGTATGTAGGGGTTTAGGATCTATATCGTTCTCCTTATGATTGTAATGTTGTCTGAAGTGTATGAATATCTTGATGAAGATTTGTTGCTCGCTAGATGGTTGTTGATGAGCAGTGCGACTTGTCGGATGTATGTGAGAATTAGAATGCGTGCTAATTGCTCGATAAAATGTGTATTTGATGATGTTAAAATGAATATGTGATGTTTGAAATTATTGTTGTTGATTGAATGCATGAAAGTTTAGAAAAAATTGGATTAGGAGGACCCTAGGCGCCAAGGGCGCCATTTTGTGTTGCTGTTGTGCGCCTGTGCCTAGGCGTGTCTAGGTGCTGGGCGCTGGGATCCCCTGCGTGTTGCGCCATTCTGGCACTGGGCGCCACCTGCTGGGCGCCGGGATCCCTGTTGTGTTGCTGCTGTGTCTAGGCGTGTCTTAGTTGTCTTGCTGTTTGTGTCTGTGCTGGGCACCAGGTTCCCTGTGCCTGGGCGCCAAGGGCGCATGTTGCCTGCTGTGTTGCTGTTTGTGTATGTGCTGGACGCCAGGTTCCCTGTGCCTGGGCGCCAAGGGCGCCAGGATTCCTCCTGCGCCAGTTTTCTGTGTCTGGGCGCCAGGATCCCTCCTGCGCCAGTTTTCTGTGTCTGGGCGCCAGGATCCCTCCTGCGCCAGTTTTCTGTGCCTAGGCGCCAAGGGCACCAGGATCCCTCCTGCGCCAGTATTGTGTCTGGCCGCCAGGATCCCTGCCTGCGCCAGTTTTGATGTTGCGCCAGGATGTTGGCGCAGAGGGGCGCCTGGGCGCCAGTGTTGCTGCCCAGCGCCAGTTTTGTGTGTTGCGCCTGTTGTTGGCGTAGAGGGGCGCCTGGGCGCCAGTGTTGCTGCCCAGCGCCAGTTTTGTGTGTTGCACCTGTTGTTGGCACAGAGGGGCGTCTGGGCGCCAGTGTTGCTGCCCAGCGCCAGTTTTGTGTGCTGCTGTTCCCTGCTAGGCGCCCAGTGCTTGGGCGCCATTTTCAGCATGTGTCTCAGTTTTGTTCCTATTTTGTTTTTGACATATCTTTTTACTCGGGTGTCCGTTTTAAGTGCTTCAAAGTGCGTTGCGAAGCTTATTCAGTCCTCTATATGTATATTATACTTTAAGGTGAAAAATGATTATTTTCTGATAGTTTTTGGACGCCAACCTTGTGTTGCCATGTTGATGTTAATGACGATGGGTCTAATGACCAAATGATAATGATGTTGTTAATGACGATGGGTCTAATGGCCAAATAATTATGATGATATGGACGATGTTGTTGTTGTGATGATTATGATCTGCTGGTTGTTCATGAGTCACATGCATTACATGTGCATATATTGACGATGTCAGGCTTCGGCCTCGAGCTATTGACGATGATAAGGCTCAAATATTGACGATGATGGTACCACATGCATGTTGCACTTCATACATTCATCCTTACCATTGATGATTAATGTTTTGGTTGATATGTATGTATATATATATATATATATATATATATATATTAAGGTTGTTGTTATACATATATATATATACCTGTGTTGTTATAGTTGTTGTATATATATATATATATATATATATATATATATATATATATATATATATACATATATATATATATATAGATTGTCATTATATATATATATATTTGTTGTTATAGTTGTTGTATATATATATATTACTATAGTTGTTACATATATATATTTAAATTGTAGAAGTTGTTATATATATATATATACATATATATATATATATATATATGTATGTATTGCTGTGATTTTTTATAGTTCAATACTCTGACATATTGCTTATTATAAGCTTTATTATACGGTTTGAGACTCACCCCTTATGTTGAATATTACCCTACAGGTAATCGTACGTGAAGGCTTATAACCCTTCATCCCTTGAGTCAGTCGTCGCTCTGATACGTAGCACCTGGGGGGCGAACACTAGCTATTAGTAGTTATTTTATATGACGCTGTTGAATAATTTGTATTGATGTTGTTACCACAGTGTTTTTGAAACTGTTCTCTTTTATTCCGCTGCGTGATGACGAAGTTTTTATTATGTGTACTAAACCGTGTTTTGAGGATTTTCCCCACTCGTTATGTGCCAAGTATCATGTTTGAATTATAAGTGAAGTTGTTGACATTATTTGAAGTAAATGTAGCATCCCTGTTTGGATGAATTGAAAAATAACTTTTATACTCTGATATTTTTATTTTAAATTGCCGGGTAGAAATGGGGTGTTACACCTTCAGTGCCCGACAGTTAAGTCCTGCACTGTCATCCCATTCAGCAATAGTTGCTTCCCTTCCAAATTGAGATTGAAGACCGGTCTTGAATTCTTCTAATCTCATTAGTTCCTGTTACATAGTCCATATTACTAGAGCATACCACTCATTTAAGGGAGTAATGAATTCGGGGTAACGAACACAACAGCTGTATCTGAGCAATTAACTGAGACTCTTCTTCAGAAGTCAAAAGTTGTTTTGTATCAGGACTCTGCAATAACAAGTTCAAATCAGATCCTTCTTTTTTCTTCTTTTCAAAATGTAGCCCTTCCTGTGCATCATCCTTTCCATTGTCTTTAACTTTGGACTTTGGTACTTTTCTCTGCTTTAATCGTCTTTCTAGGCGCCGTGTTGACCTCACAGTTTTATTGCTTTGAAGTGAAGGGTTGGCCAAATGGGCGGAGGCGAGACTGAAGGGAAGGTTTTAGTTTAGGCATTAAATTCCAATGAAATTAACCTATCAACAAAAAAACCAAATTGAGGATATCAGGTTGGCCAAGAAGATTGAACTAACCCAAAAGGAACTGATTTGTCAGCATCCTCATCAGCTTTAATTGATCCTGAATCTTCAGCTACTGAGGCTGCTTTTTTTGAGGGAGACAAAGCTTTCCTACCAAGAGAAACTGCGGGCCTTTTTGAATCAACAGTAAGACGCGGTAGAGTTGTTGTTGAAGCATCACTTTCTCCTGTTTCTGAGGAAGTTAATCTGCAATGTATCGTTTATAAACCTATAACGACACGGGCACGCATAGACACCGATTTTAATCTAAAAAATACAAGTAATTGAAGTGTCGATGTCAGACACATCTTTAACCGGAAGTGTGAGTGCTGCATAGCCAATCAGTAATCACCAACTAATAAAATTGAAATGGAAGAACAATTTGATTTATCTTACAAATTCTCTAAACGAGGCCAGAGATGCAGGTGCTGCCTAAAGTCATGAGCTACCTGATCAGTATTGCCAGTGTTATTCTCTTCATGAACAGAGACCATATCCATCTGCTTTGTATTTAATATTGCCTGAAATAAAACAAAGGAAAGACTAATTGACAGTTTGTCCATTTGGCATTATGCCATTATGTGATGAAGTAGAATATTTTAAAAATTAGAAACCTAAAAGAACCAATTAGTGCATTCATGTTTAATAAAACACCTTATTATTTAGGAGTGATCAGCACCTCAAGAAGAAGTGTTGGTGCTTCATAGGCCAGTGGACCGTGAATCAATTCTAATTGATTTGAGAACAAAGTACAAAAAATATGAAGAAGTAACCTAAGTTTGATGAAGTAAAGTGAGTATATGAATAAAATTGGAAACCTGGCATGTCCTGTCTTCCTTAGAAATGTGCAATAGAGGCCTATATTCATCACGTTGCTCTTGTAAAAGAACTGAGGTAGGAAAATTCTGAGCTGAAAAACTAGTAGAACAAGAGGCCACCGTAGACGCAATTTGTTCACGAAGCATCAAAACTGCAGGTTTATGACTACATTTTTAGATTAGGGTTTTCAATTCATGCAGAAATTGAACAATTCATGCAGAAATTGAACAATTTTCCCCAAATCAAACAATCATCAAAGAAGAGAAGAAAAAACTAACCTGAGAAGAAGAAGAAGAACTGAAGAAGAAGAAGCCAGAGAGACAGCGCCTGAGGAAGAGAGACAGCGCTTGAGGAAGAGGAAATTGGAGACCGGTTCTGCGACTGAGAGAGGGAAGCGAGAGAGACAACGCCTGAGGAAGAAGAACAAGCCATTTTCTGGTTATGGTTCGGATTGGCGATGAACTGTGGTTGAAGAGGGGAAGACGAAATGGTGGTGGTGAGAAGCGAAGGACCGGCTGAGCAACGATAGGGGTGGAGGCTGGTTGAAGCAGAGGCGGAGGCGTAGAGTGAAAGGTGAGAGGGAGAGGAAGCAGCGTGAGGGAAGTGAAAGAGAGGGTGAGGAAGCAGCGTGAGGAAGCAGCGTGGAATACGTGAATTGAGAGAAAAACGAGAGCGATAGGGTTTCTGTGACTATCTCAGATTTAATTTTTCTGGAAAAAGTAAATAATATCTTTTCTTTTGTTTTAGGAGGGATGAGTGAATTAGCTGTAAAAAAAGAGAGGGAATGAGTAAAAATTTTACCGCCTAAATGAAATAAAGATAGTACCGCCTAAAATGAAATGAAAAAATGTTGAAAGGAAGTTCAACCAAATCTAATTTTTAAATATAATTTTAAAGGCAACACCAAAAGAAATGTTCCCGTTTAAAATAATTAGTGTAACAATTAGAAACTGTTGCTGGTGAAAATTTAGGTAACAGTTATTAAATGTTGTAAACGAAACAGGATAGCAACAATCTAAAAATGTAGTCATATAGAATTTAAGGAACCTTTATTCAGTGTTGCCAAAAGAGTGTGCTATAAAACACTGATTTAGAGGCAACATTTCCCAAATGTTGTCTGATATGATTTAAGCAACATTTTTTGCATGTTGTCAAAGGATGTGTTGCTAGAGACAAAAAATGTTGTAGTGGTGGAACGTGCTTCCTATTTTTAAGGCATAGGTGTAATGTAGTACGTTGTTCTTAGTCGATCCAACGGTGAGCAGTTGTTGGCTCGAATAGTGGCTGACGAAGGATCATGTATATATATATATATATATATATATATATATATATATATATATATAGTTGGCTTGTACATTTGTAGAAACCCCCAACACATAAATTAATACACAAGTCCTTACTTATTTTACATTTCCTTTATCGCTTTCCTTTATGCTTTCCTAGTTTAGTAGTAGTTCTCCTTCTACACTTGACGCTTTCTAAAGTAGTCTAGGAACCCACAGCTGAGAAACAGAGTCCCTTTCTCAGCGTAATCGCTGGATCAACAAAGGGATCACTTCGAGGTAGCCTTAGCAAACGCCTAGTCGGCCGAGGAAACACCCAATTGGCTGACTAAGCATCTTCCTCGGCTAAGCACTGAAATTCGCACGACAAGAGCTTGCTACACAAATCATGTACTCAATAAAAAAAATATATCATGAGTCAATTGAGAACTAGTTCTTTATAACTTGTTAAAACATAAATTTAACTAGCTAATTGTTCGGTCTCCAGATCAAGACGAGACTTTGTTTTTCAAAAGATTTTATATGAATATATTTTTTTATATCTTGGGTTCTTAAGAGATTTTCTATGTAGAGATCAATCCCAGGTTCAACCTCAAAAATGCATCATATATAATTTGAGGTCATTCATATATAACTCTTTCTTTGAGTAATCTATATTTTTGGAAAGCTCTTCAAGAGTTCCAATTATGGGAAACTATAACAAATTCATTTCTTGAACTTCTCATAAATTTAATGGACAAGTGATGTCTTTTTTATATCCCTCAATTCGAATATAAATTGAGACGATTATACCACATGAGTTCAAATTATATTATTCCATGGAGGGACTGATTCAATTTGACTAATCATCTCAAACGTGTGAAAAGTGTGTCTCGGAATATTAAATCCTTCGGGGATATTCTTATAATTATGGCTATCAAATGAGCCATACAAATAAGTTGTAACAACATTCATTATATGTAAATTGAGCTCTTCATGTGCTACAAGGCTACTTAAGTACTGAAAAGTACTTGCATCCACCCTTAAGAAACATGTCGAGCTATGTTTCTCACAATTTCACCACTCTCATTCTGTTTTTGCACAAAAGCCTATTTGTATGCAACCAGTGTCATAACTTTAGGTGTTTGGACTACAAGTCCAGAAACTCTTTGCTTGTAAAGCGAGTTTAATTCTACTTCAATTTCATCTTTCAATTTGGTCAATTCTCACTTTGTCTACAATTTTTAATAGACTTTGGTTCATGAGCCTCGCCATCATTTATCACATTTAGCGCTCTTTAATTTCAGAATTTTTTCAGGTACCTGATCAGTTCTTCTTGAACTGAAATGTCAATTTTGTTTGAAGACCATCTTTCGTTTTAGCTCATTTTCTTGTTCGAGGATTTTTATCTTTGGAACTTATTGGTCTACTATGCTTCATGCGCGGTTTAGACTCATTCGCAATATTAGATTGTCGAATAGGGACATCCATTTTATTGGAGCATTAGGAGCTGATATATATGATTTGGTCACACTTTTTCGATCAGTGAATGCATTTGGATCGTGAACTTCTAGTTCACACTGTTTAGTTAGAGGATCGAGATGAAATAATGATAATCCATTCCAATTGATCTCTTTTTCAAGCGACTTATTCTCTCCCCCTAATGTTGGGAAAATTAATTCATCAAATGATAATTATCAAACTAGACTAATACATGGAGATTTATATCCAATATATATTCCCAAAAATTCTTTGAGGACCATACACTACTCATCCAAAAATTCTAAGATGGGAAATATTAGGTTCATGACCAAAAACCAAATGTAAAGGGGAAGAGTTGAGATAACTTGTTGGCTTGATGCGAATCAATGTTACAACAGGCAAAATTGCACGTTCCCAAGTAGAAATTGGAAGTTCTTATCATATAAGTGTTGGTCATATAATTAACTTTAGACATCTAAAGAATGGTTCTTCAAGACCATTTTATGAATGAACGTATGCTTCGTGATGTCCAATATCAATACTAATCGACATACAATACTTATCAGATGCTTTCAAGGTAATTCACATAATAGTAATATTGTGTGGTTAGTCTATTAAGTATGATATGAAAGGAAATACTCAAGATCCTTTGCTAACATGTGCAATGCTAGTGTTTCTTAGATACAAATGGTTGCAGCATTATTGCAAGCTTGTCCCTAGAAACTCAACAGTAATTTCGTGTAGGGGTACCAACTCATGAACAGGCACCTGTTGGTTTAGCCAAGCGCGTTGGAAACTCAACAGTCACCTTGGGATTTGTGCAACGATTTCAATGATTTGATGGACGTGACATTTGGGGTTATTGGGGATCCGCCTCATTGTTGTGAGCAGTGATGGCCATGTTGCGAGGGTGTTGCGAGGGTGGCACAAGTGGACGATGCCTCAAACCGCAGAGGCGATGTGGCACAAGTGGAGGATGTTGCGAGGGTGTAGGTGGTGGTTGACTATTCCTTGGCCATTTGTCTGGGCGTACTCTACCGAGGTGAAGCGATGCTTGATGCCATGATCAGTCATGAGCTTTTTGAACCCCTTATTGGTAAATTGCATACCGTTGTCAGTAATCACTACTTGAGGTGAAAAATTTGATGCCGTTTTTTGAACCCCTTATTGGTAAATTGCATACCTCCCAGTGACCTACGTCCACTCCTCACACCCGTGTGAGATTTTCCACCAACAGAACAAGGCTTACGGGTGCCTTGGAAACCTTTACAGACTCACGCACTCTTCTCCTAGGATACCCCACCTATGTAGAGCCCTTAAATCTATTACAACAATAACAAGAGATACCTCACCCCTGTTACAACCAGCTGCCCCAAAAAGATACCCCACTTCCTAGTACAAACAGCTACCCTAAAGAGATACCCCACTCCCTAGTACAAAATACAACAATAAGACAATTACAAATGTAAAGACCAAAATACCTCTTCTGTAGGCAGATATTACAACTTGAAATTTCCCCAACCCGACTAACCCTTGCGAGAGATCAGCTCTGACGGACGAACAATGTGTGAAGAGCAGAAGTGAAAATGTAAAAGGGTTGTTATGCGTTTGATGCGTGAAATGGGTTGTGTGTAAAATGATTTGCAAAGCCTTCTATTTATAGGCTTAGAAAAATATAGCCGTTGAGAGAAATGAAGAAATGATGAAATCGATTGTATGCCTGAATTGCCTAAAGATGATAATCGATTTTATGCCTAAATAGATCTAGGATGAAAATCGATTGTGTGCCTGAATAGTCTAAGGTTACAATCGATTATGTGCCTGAGAATACTAAGATGAAAATCGATTATGTGCCTGAAAGTGTGTGGTTTATGAATCGATTCATTGCTTAATTGAAAAGAGAGGAAAATCGATTTATGTCTTTAAAACAGGAAGGGAATCGATTTTATGCCGGAATACATTAAAAGAAGAATCGATTCTTTGCTTGATTAGGGTGAGGAGCAAATCGATTATGTGCTCTGAAAACAGGAAGGAAATCGATTCTTTGTTTTAGGGAAAATAGTAGGAATCGATTTCTTTCTTTTGAAACGTCTTGGCAATCGATTCTGTGCTTTAGAAAATAGTTGATGAATCGATTACTCTCTTTCATTGGGAGTTGAAAATCGATTTTGATGTTTAGTTCAATGTAGTGAATCGATTTCTTAATTTGTCAAAAATGCTTTTTATGTTTACGTGTGCATGCATGCATTTTGAAAGAGTGAAGGCATGAGACTTTTGTGAGATGAGCTGACCTTCCGAAGCGGCTTACAATTTTTCCTAAGACAATCCCAAACCCTAGAAACTACCCTTAATTCTTGAGACTTTAATTCTTGAGTCTTTGATTGCCTTGGATTGTGACTTAGATAATTTGTCACTTTCATCAACTTTGGCTTTTGTCATTTTCTTCATCAAAACCTAACCTGTAATATAAGTAACCTGCAATACAATGTATCCACATTCTCCCCCTTTTTGATGATGACAAAACTTGACTCATCTTTAGGTGGGAGTTTAGTTCATCAAAGAAAAATAATGCATATATGTTATACTCCCCCTGACATGATGCTCCCCCTATTTTATTAACTAGATATGCAAAGTGACAATGCTATAACACTAACAATTTTAAATGCTTAATGTGACACTAAATTTCTCCCCCTTTTTGTCATGATCAAAAGGGTCGACATATGATAAATTTTGCGAATCTAAACAGCATATGTTTCATTCAAATAGAAGAGGAGTCAATGATTCCAAGTTCTCTTCGAATGAAAAAGAAGCTTTCTTTTTGTAAAGGTTTCGTGAAAATATCAGCTAGCTGTTTTGACGATTCAACAAATTCAATCACACAATCGCCTTTTTGGACATGATCTCTAAGAAAATGATGTTTAATTTCTATATGCTTGGTCCTAGAATGTTGAACGGGGTTCTTTGTAAGATTGATAGCGCTGGTGTTGTCGCATTTTATCGGGATATGATCTAGTTCTACACTATAGTCAAGAAGTTGTTGCTTCATCCAGAGGATTTGTGCGCAACAACTTCCTGCTGCAACATATTCTGCTTCAGCAGTTGACAGTGCTACACTGACTTGTTTCTTACTGTGCCATGAAACTAGTGCACTACCTAGTATGTGACATGTTCCACTCGTGCTTTTTCTATCCAATTTACAACCTGCAAAATCAGAGTCTGAGTATCCAATAAGACTACATGTGGCGCCTTTGGGGTACCACAAACCAACATTTTGTGTGCCTACAAGATATCTCATTATTATTTTGACAGCTACTCAATGCGACTCTTTTGGATTTGCTTGATATCTAGCACACATGCAAACACTAAACATGATATCCGTTCCACTAGCAGTTAAATAGAGAATAGATCCAATCATACCTCGATATTTGCTTAGTTCTACCGGTTTACCTTCTTCATCTTTGTCTAAGTAGCACGGAGTGCTCATTGGAGTGGACATTTCTTTTGCTTTGTCCATTTCGAATCGCTTGAGTAATTCTTTGCAATATTTTGATTGAGAGATGAAGATGCCGTTGTTGGTTTGTTTTATTAGAAGCCCGAGGAAGAAGTTGAGTTCTCCCATCATCGACATTTCAAACTCACTCTGCATAATGCTAGAAAATTCTTTGCACAACAATTCATTAGTAGCACCGAAATTAATATCATCCACATAAATTTGTACAAGCAATATATCATTTTTGGACTTCTTTATCGATAGTGTAGTGTCAACTTGCCCTCTTTGAAAATCATGTTCAAGTAGGAATTTACTTAGTCTTTCATACCAAGCTCTTGGAGTTTGCTTCGGCCCATAAAATAATACTAAGATGCTCATTTTTCTTTTAAAACACAAAACTCTATGAAGCATATGATTTGTTCAGATTTTATTTGATAAAAAGGCCAATGAACAAGTTTTCTTTTGCAATGGTTTTTAAAAGAGTATTAACTTGCTGTATTGAAAAGACTCAACTAACTTAATCATACAACGCCTATCTGAATCATGAACTCTAAGTCGCTGGTATTATAGTTTCTATATGCACAGACTTAGAGAATTTAACGGGGTCCTTTGTATTTCCATATAATCATGATCTATATGAATGAGATATGTTCTGCTTAGTTACTCTGACATGTCTTATAAATGTTTTTCTAAGATGCATGAGATAAAGTCAAATACATACTTTCTTGCATATATGTCAATCATAGTGGATAGATCATTTATAGGGACTAACACGTTTTTGCTGTCAAGGTACCAATCTTTCCCACATACCTTGAAGCATACCTGCAGTGAGTGATTTAAAACAGGGTTCTAGGTACCCATATCTCTTTGGCTCCTTGTGGGTTAGTGTTTGGTATGGTTCCTTTAGGAACCCACACGTTTTTCATATTTTGTTTACCTCTTGCCCTGCAAACAGAACCTGTATGTCCAGGTTTAGCACAGTAATAGCATCTAATATAGGGTCTAGTTGTAAACTTAGGTCTATGATGCATATGTCTCTTCTCAAAATTATTTCTTGAAACCCTAGGATGTACATTTTGTAAGTTGGACATTTTTCCTATTGTACATTCAAGCTCATGGATCTTCTTTTCATGTTCTGTACACTTATCACATACATAATTTTCCTTAAAATGAACAAGATCATCATTTTCTTTTCTAAGCTCTAATTTTTCCTTAGTTAAAGCATTAACTTCATTTTGAAGGTTAGCAATAGTTTTCGTAGATTTACTTAATGCCTTAGCTAATTTCAATGAATTATCATGCAAATAAACAAATGCTTCATGTAATTAATCATATGCATCGTGTAAAGTGTCAGAGTTAGAGCTTACCTCATTTTCGGATTCACCTTCACTTTCGTGATTGGCCATAAGAGCAACACGAGCTTCTTCACTTTCTGAACTATCTGAACTACTCGTGTCATTGTCTTCCCAAGCTATGTAGGCTTTCCTACCTTTGTTTTCCTTGAATGCCTTCTTTTCGAACTTTGATTCCTTTCTCTGTAGATTAGGACATTCCATCTTCATATGCCCGGGTTTCTCACATTCATAGCAAGTAAGAGGACCGGATGGGCTTTCTTTCCTTTTAGGGTTGAAGTTCTTCTTCGCATAATTTCTCTGTTTCATGAACCGTTTGAACCTTCGAACCATAAGAGCCATGTTTTCCTCATTTTCATCATCCTCATTTTCTGAATCCCCACTCTCACCAAGTCGACTTGAACTAGACGCTTTCAGAGCCAAGCTTTTCTTTTTCGTGTCTGTATTTTCGTGCTGAGCCAAACGGGGGAGCTCTAGTTCATGCTCTTGCAGTTTACCAAATAGAGTGGCAAGTGACATGGTAGCTAAATTTCTTGATTCAACTATAGCAGTTACTTTGGGTTGCCATTCTCTATTCAAACATCTCAGAACTTTGTTGATTAGATCTTCAGCAGGGAATGACTTTCCTAATAAGCTTAGTTGATTCACTATGTGAGTGAACCTCTTTTGCATCTCTGGAATAGTTTCACCTGAATTCATTCTGAATAGCTCATATTCTCTGATCAGAGTGTTCGTTCTAGACCTTTTTACTTCATTTGTACCCTCATGAGTGACTTGCAGATTATCCCACATTTCTTGAGCAGATTTACAATTTGATACCCTAAAGAACTCATCAGGACTTAATGCAGACGTAATAATATTTTTAGCTCGTAAATTGTGTTGGAAATCGATTCTTTGTTTTAGGGAAAATAGTAGGTAAATAGTACAAAATAGTTCATGAATCGATTACTCTCTTTCATTGTGAGTTGAAAATCGATTTTGATGTTTAGTTCAAAGTAGTGAATCGATTTCTTAATTTCTCAAAAATGCTTTTTATGTTTATGTGTGCATGCATGCATTTTGAAAGAGTGAAGGCATGAGACTTTTGTGAGATGAGCTGACATTCGGAAGCGGCTTACACTTTTTCCTAAGACAATCCCAAACCCTAGAAACTTCCCTTAATTCTTGAGACTTTAATTCTTGAGTCTTTGATTTCCTTGGATTGTGACTTAGATAATTTGTCACTTTCATCAACTTTGGCTTTTGTCATTTTCATCATCAAAACCTAACCTACAATATAAGTAACCTGCAAATACAAGGTATCCACATTTGTCACACTTCTTGGCGAGTCTCCAAGCATCTTTGTTCATAGTGGGCTACTGTAACCCGCCCTGAGCGTCTTCTTAGCCAGCGACCGACCTCCCAAGTTATGTGCGCATATTCCTTCGTGTTTTTCTCGCAGAACATAATCAGCTTCCTCCCCTTCAAGGCACTTTAAGAGAGGCATAGAGAATCCCTTCCGAAAGAGTTTTCCTTCAATAACTGAGTAGGATGAGGCCTTCCTTTTGGTCAGGGATGCTTTCTTGGGATCGTCAGGCTCCTCTCCTTTCATAATGTACTTGAGGATCGGGTCGATCTAGCTTTCTCTGGGGTTTCTCGTACACACGTTGATGGTCGGCTCGGTATCAGGTGGCACACTTAGTTGGGATAGAGTTTCTAGTTTCACACTTCGATGATTTTCTGGGAACTTCGTGCTGGTGAGTTTAGAAAGGATATCGGCCCTGGTATTCTCACCACGGGGTACGTGCTTCACCTCGGGGTAATCGAAGAGTTTGAGAAGCTCTCTAACTCTTGCTAGGTATCTTTGAAGGATAGGGTCCTTTGCATCGAACAACTCCTTTATCTGCTAAATTAGTAAGAGATAATCGGAATGGAGTTCGACTCTAGTAGCATTGAATTCCCGAGCCACCAGGAGACCAACTATGCAAACTTCATTCTACGCTTGGTTATTCGAGGTTGTGAATGAGAACATGTAATTAGTGCTTCATCAATGATTGCTAGTTACAAATAAAACGTCTCCCCATTTTTCGATTTGGTCAGGATGGGGGGTTTCAAGAGGACAGTTTTGACCCTTTTCTTGACCCCTTTCTTGAGCAGCTTGAAAAGAGGGAGGAACTTGTTTGCTGCTATTGCAATGAATCGGGAGAGGGCGACTATGATCCCGATCAACTTCTGAATCTCCTTTTTCGTAGTGGGGGGTCAAATGTCAGTCACTACTTTACATTTATCTGGATTGGCCCCAATCCACCATTCGGTCACGTACAATCCAATGAACTTTTCGGCCCGTATGCCGAACGTACACTCGTCATGATTCAGTCTTAGAGAACTTTTGCAAGCTTCGGCAAAGACTTCACGACTCAGGTAGACTTCTACTACACGCTCGATCTGAGCGTGAAACACCTTTTTCATCATTCTCTACTACGTTGCTCCATCGTTCTTTATCCCGAAGGCCATGGCACAGTAGCAATAGTTACCCTTCTCTATCATGAACGACGTTTTCTCCTGGTCGGGCGGATACAGAGTGATTTGGTTATACCCCGAATAAGCATCCATAAATGACAAAAGTCGGAAGCGGGAGGCATTGTCTACCAACTTGTCCACACTTGGGACAGGAAAAGAATATTTCGGGCATGCCCGGTTTAGGTCTGTATTATTGATGCACTTGCGCCACTTCTGTTGGACATCTTCACTAGGACGACATTGGACAGCCATGTCGTGTATTCGATCTCGTTGACAACTTGGCCGCTATGAGATCTTCTACTACTTTGATGGCGGCTTTGGCCACATCTTCTTTCTGGAAACGCCTTCTTTGGGTGGCCCACTTTACCTGTGGATCTACGGCAAGGTGGTGACAAGCCACTTTAAGTGGGATCTTGGGTATATCTGCTATACTCCATGCGAACAGGTTAGCATGTTCTTTCAGGCACTAAGTAAGTTCTTTCTTCACATCATCAAGCAAATCGGCCCTTATCCTGACAACCTTCAAAGGGTCGTCACCGAGTTGTTTCGGAAAAAAATCACCATCAGGCTACGATCTCTTTATCCTCTTCTTAATTTCTTTTGCCAATGCATTGTCTGCTTCCACTTCCTCATTGTCGGGGTCATATCGAGCATCCAGGTCAGCCACATTGATCTCATTTCCCCTTTCCGACTTTTTCAAGCTATATTTTATGCTCATGGCTTCGTGCTCGGTGTTGAGGCTCATAAAGTGACACCTTCGAGCTGAATCGAGGTCTGCGTGCAAAGTGATGACTCCGTCCGTTGTGGAGTAAAACTTCATTTTAAGATGAACCGTAGATGCGATCGCCCTGAGCCTCCCAAGTGTCGGTCTTCTAATGATGCAATGATAAACCAATTTGCAGGGGAGAACCAAGAACAGGGTTTTCACCGTTCGGAATAGCGAGTTTTCAGCATAGGCATTGCCGTTAGTAACCATCATTTCAATGTACCCCAGGGGTCTCGTGGTCGACCAATTGAAGCCTGAGAGGTCGGTTCCCCGGAATGTGGTAAGGTCTTCTTTTGAGATGTGCAGCACGTTGAGTAGGTCGACTGTAGCGATCGAAAAATCCGGAGGAGGGATTCTTCGAAGTTCTTGAATGAAGCCGCCACCAAAGTTTTAGTTTAAGGGCAAACATTGGAAAATCCCTATTGAGTGGATAAAGGGGTCTTGCGGACCAGGTTTAGGCTCGGGAGTCGTTTATGCGTGGGGAAGGTATTAGCACCCTACGACATCCTTCCTAAGGAAGGTTACCTTTTAACTAAATGTGCAAACATTTATTAACTCAAAAATAATGCTTTTACCCTTATAAAAAAATAAACTAAAAAGATTCGATAAACGGCTAGTTGTTTTTTGTAATTTTTGAGAAAAAAATGAGAGAAATGAATTTAAAGAGAAAAAAAGGTTTTTTATTAATGCAATTGACAGAGGTCGGCCGCCCTCTGGTCCTACGTATCTCCTGGTAGAGAATCAAATCGCACGTAGTTCTTGGTAGAAAATGTTTGTCTGTTGGTGTTTTTTATCTATTTTTGAAATCGGTAAAGGTACTCGTGACGACCAAACAAGTAAAACTCAGAGTGGTCGTCGCTCATAGCTCATTTGAAAACTGAAGCTGTTATCAACGGTCATACAAGCTAAGCTCAGAGTGACCATTGCTACTAACTCATATTCGAATAATGACTCGATTTAGACAGAAATATGACTACATTGTAGCTTTTTGAAAATCAAATAAAAATAGTGAAAATGAATAGGTGTTAACATTTGTTGGGCTTTAGGAAGAGTGAGAATATAGAATGGGCTGAAACCCAACCCAAATCATTTTAGTTAAAATAAAACATATTTTGTAAATGAAAAAAAAAGGAAGCTGCTAAATCAGCTAGTAATACAATGATAATAAATAAAAAAAACTAAACAAGTGTAAATGAAAAAAAGAAAGCAGGGACCGTGAACCATTGGGGGTGAAATCCCTAAAAACAAAAATGTCGCTAACCAGCGTAAACAGAGAGAGGGAAAGCGATGCATCGTAGGTGAGAGAGAGAGGAGAAGAGGAGAATGGCGGAGGGGGACGGTGCACGACGGCGAGGGAGAGAGAAATACGACGGGGAGCGGAAGAGGGGGGCTTCACGGTGGATCCATGGCCGGCGATGACGAGGAGAAAGGCGCAAGGGGTTTTGGTGATTCTGACAGCGTATACGGGTTGACGACTTGGCTACGGTTTTTGCGGCTGGGTTACGGTTTTTGGTGGCTGGGCTACGGTGGAGTGAGCGAGAGGAGCGACGACGGGGGAGAGAGAGGAGTGCGACGGTGGGGTTGGTTTGATGGCTATGGTGACTGACGGCGGAGGGAGGGGCGTTCGGTGGTTCTGTTGGTGGTGGCTGAAGAGAGATAGGGAGAGAGGAGGGTGGCGGTTGTTGGTGGAAGTTTGGTGAGGTATGGTTCGGTGGTGGTTGTACGAAGGGGGGTGGAGGGACAGTGGCTCTCTCTCTCTCTCTCTCTCTCTCTCTCTCCTTTCATTTCCTCTGTTCTCATCCCCTTTTCCCTTGTTCTCTGTTTCTCCATTTTTCTGCCCCCCCCTAATCGGTTCTCCTCTCCTGTTTATAGCTCCCCTTCCAAATATTGTATCTGCTCTCTTCCTTGATAGGCTGCGCTGGATGCCAAAATGTACCACTTCTCAGCCTAAGGTTGTAGGCAGAATTTGTTGGATGCCTGCTGTGGTTGCAGTCTTGCAGAGGTGCATAAGAGAGCCGTTGGAGACAATGTCAGAGGTGTGTATAAAGTTGTTTGGCTGGAGCAAATTAGGAAAAAAGCCAAGGGAGCAAGAAGAAATTAGCATTGGCCTAATTCTTCAAATGGCAGCAGCTAGCAGGGGCACTCCTTCCCCTTTTTTTATTTTATTTTGATTTTAATTTTTGTACTTTCTTGTAATTAAATTTTGTCTATACATGAGTACTAAAGTTGACTTTGTAAAAAAAACTGATTATACAAATAAAAAAGTATTTATTCACAATCTGATTTTTATTAAATTTTTAGAACAAAATTAAGCCGAGAACAACGACGAACAACAAACGTGCACGACGAGACTCGAACGCACGTCTACAACGAGAATACGCGAATTCACGTACTAAAATAAACACTCGTACACAACAATACGCGAACACCTGTCCGCAACGGGGACTAAAATGTGTACATTATTAACAATAGCACACATGCACCAATGAAAAGTAAAACGCCTATACATGATTGGGAACGACGCACATAGACGATAAAAACAATATTTTGGATTTTTTTAGTTTTAAATTAGCCGGACAAAATTAGGGTATGACAGCTGCCCCTCTTTATTTATATTTTACTAGGAAACATGAAGGGTTTTCAAATTTCTCGAGTAAAATAGAAATAAAGATAAAAAGACACTAATTTTGTCAAGACTATTTTTAAGAAATTATTGAAAGATGATGGGTTGACATAGAATGAAAGTAAATAAGGATCACCGGGGATCTGAAGGAGCACTGGGCTCTGATGGTCTAATTCGCAGTCGATGCTTGGCGCATTGATTGGAGTTAAACTGAAGGACCAATAAGGTCTGAAGGGCATGCCTAAGCCTGATGGACCCATGGGTCTGATGGAGCGCAAACTAGCGACGGTACTAGTAAAACGGTCTGCTTGGGGGGTGGCCTTTTTCGAGCGGCCATGGGGGCAAAGTCAGGTCGTAGACCTGATTTGCGCACCTCGAAGGACGTGCACTGTGTTTTTTAGGCGGACACAGCTAGTCTGAAGGGCCTGGGGCCGGATGATCCGTCGGTTGCTCGATAACGCGACGTGCGATCTGGATTGAAGGACCATTGTTGGTCTGAAGGAGCGCTTGAGCTCTGAGGGACCGCTGGGGGTCTAAAAGGCTGATGCTAGGCTCAGTGCTAACATTATAATTTGAATTTATCTTGACGGATACAAATATCTATATTTGACCGACTTTAAGGATGCAATGGATGATGTATGCGTGCATGCAGTGTAAGCATGTGCAATGATTGATATCTTGTGGTATGATGAATGAAATGTGGTAGATGATGTGAGTTGAAGCTGATGGAACATGGAGGTTGACAAACAACGTATGTGAATGCAGATAAGATGTGAATGTGATTGTGCTGATTAATGATGAATGTAATGGAATGAGCAAATTTTTTCTTTTGTTTTTTTTTCTTGGTATATAATGTGTGTATGAAATGCGAAGTGTGAATGTGATGCGAATATAATGCTTTGATGCGAATGTCATGCACGGTAAAAAGATATGATTATAAAAAAACTCTTTTTTTGGGGGGGGGGGGGCAATGATGAGACCGGTACTCGACACGTCTATCGAAGCAAACAATGTCATGCACGTGACGAACGTGCAATGATTGGCATTTGGTGGGATGATGAATGAAATGGGTGTTGAACCTGATGGAATGAGAAAGTCGACAAACGGTTGTATGCGGATGCAGATGTGACTGTGGTGATTATTTTTTGTTGTGATGATGAATGTAATGGATGGATTTTCTTTTTGCTTTTTCTTATTTATTTTGCTTCTTTTCTTGATGCGTGCAATGCGAATGTGAATATGATGCGAATGTAATTCTTTGATGCAAATGCTATGGTGAATAAAGGAAACACATGAATGCATAGCAAATAATATGATTGGTGATATAGAAAGCTTTTGGCAACGATGAGGTCGGCACTTGGCACTTCTATCGAAGCAAAAAAACGTGTTATAGGTATGCAACGTGATGAATGTGCAATGCGAAAATAAATGGACTACAAAAAGCCTGTGAATGATGGATGCTGAATTTGGTCAGAAACAGTAATTGATAAGCTGTGTATGCGAATGCGAATGCAAATGTACTGCTGGTTGCATGATGGGATGATTTATGCTTTGGCGGGTGCAATCTGGATGATTTTTGCCTTTTTGGTTTTCTCTTTTTTTTCTTTTTTAAATGAATTGATGAATGCGCACAGGTAATGCTTAAATGCAATAGTTGTGGTAGATGCATGACTTGTTGTTGACATACAATGTATGGTGCAACGATTTATGATATGGTATAATAGTGATGCATGCAGATGCGTTTTGTTTTGAGATGAGAAACGAGACTTTCGATGCGAGGGATAGAGAGGTGAGTGCTTTGGAATAATCATTCCTTGGAAAGAGGTTTGAATTCAGACATAGCAATCTCAAGGTTGTTATTCACAAACACTGATGTGCAAAACTTTTTGACCGTATTTGCAGACTCGCTTACTTTGCTCTTCTATGATGGTGCCCCATGATGATTGATTTTTAGGTCCACAAAGTTAACTGAGTGAGTTTCCGACTTCACATTATTAACTTGTGTTCTTTCTCTTTGAAGCTTTGTTTAGTAGACACATAGAGCGGTGCAAATACGGATGACTGAATCGGTTGACTTGGTAAGACAGATATGACACGTGATGGGATGAATGGTAAGTTTTCCCCAAAGTCGTGAAAGGTGGGTTTTTCCCAGCTCAAGAAATGTGGAGCTGCCCCGATTTAGACTACCAGTGAAGGTTATCGAATAGTCTGCCCCTGTATAGTGATGACAACAGCCAAGAGGAAATAATGAATTGGGAATACCATGACTTTGGAATGAAGGGTGGCAAACAAGAGATTCTGTCTCAACCCACGACATTTGGTGTTGCTCCAATCTTGAGGAGAGCAAGGTTGCCCTGACTCGAGTTTGCAAAAGGCTGTATTTAGCATGGTGGGTTGAGAAATTGCCCCGGTGTGGTTTCATGGATGTGAATATGACGAGGGGATGAGATGGGTGTAGGGGGAATTTCCCCGACTTTAGGTGGAGTGAAGGGTGACGGGATTTCCTCACTTTGGAATGGTATTTCAAATGATTGCTTCTAGTGGGGTTATGAAAGGTGACTGAGTTTGGGTCATGGGTTTTTGGAATTGGTGTATGGATTGGATGTGGTATATGAATGGGATGGATGTCGGACATTTTCCCCAAGTTCAAGAAGCATGAAAGGTGAAAGGTATGCCCCACTTTGTGATCTTGATGGTCCTAGTCCAAACTTTTGGCCCTTTGAAGGTGACTCCCACAGACTATGATAATCCTGAGCTTTTGATACGATGAAAATTTCACTTGGTGATCGCTAAACTTTGTCTTGATATCTGCGCGATTTGAATGAATATTGGAGTGCAAGCCCTTTGGTTTTTTTTTTTTTTTATATATTCTTTTCTGTTTTTTTTTTTGAACAAATATATTGCAAATAAATAAACTTACTTGTCCTAAAGTTAAATCTTTGAGAAAACGAAAGCAATCAGCCATTGATCCGCATGGACTTGTTCGGGTTGTAGCGTGGCCAGTGATTAGGGGTTTATGAAAGAATTAAGGGTTTGTGATGTGGTCAAAGGTTATGGGTAATGTGGTCAATGGTTATGGGCTCGTGGAGTATAGACTCAAATGGGCTCGGAGAGGTATTTGTTGATTTATTGATACAATGACCTAGGTAGGTTCAGAGAAGTGCTGGAGGCCAATGATTTGGGTTTTGTGGAAGAAATGAGAATCCGACCTAAGGAGGTGTTTGTGGGTTTATTCGGACAAGGATATCTTATGTGTTTGGTGATTTTATGTATCAGCTCGCCATTTCTACCGCTTTTGCTTTTTTCCCCGAGGATTTCTTTTTCAATCATTTTTTTGAATTTCACTTTCTTTTTTGTGATCTTTTTTTTTTCTTTGAGTAGAGTGAGCTGATAAAAGTGACACACCATTCTTAGGTGTGGAATTGATCCTTGTCGAGGGTGGATTTTCTTGATTTTTTTTGGCTCAGAGGGGTGGTAAAGGGTATTTCTTTTTGGATGTAGGGTATAGGAAGATGACCACACTTCATTTCGAATCATGATTGCTTGCTTTCTCGAAAATTAACCCTAAGACAACAATTTATTTATTTTTATATATCTGCTCTTTTTCTCTATATTTCTTTTTGTTTGCCCTAACCTTTGCTTAGGCTGCTCTTTGGAGTTTTCAACCTAACAGGCTTTTTTGATGTTTTTTTTTTGTGTTTTTCTTTTGTTTTGCAAAGGGCTTGCATCAAGATATCTAGTGGCCACAAATTTTCCCCGGCATGGGGGCCTAAAGTGTTAGCTCATGAAATTTCATCATTGGGAGCAAACCAAGTAATTAGCTAGGTACTTGTGTGGGAGATATGTATTGGGCGGTCGGGGTGGGACTGGACATGTACAAGGGATGATGATAAGATGCAAAGATGTGGACACTAACCGACTCAAACAAGAGTAAATACACATTGCATACAAGCTCACTATACGAATGCTTCAAAGAGCGTTAACATAGTCAGCGACATGATAGGGGAAATTTTTGATAGCACCTTAGTTAACAAAGTGGACCATTTAGATCATTTGTCATGGGACTGATGAGATGCTTCATTTCCTAAAGAAAATTGTGAACGAGCTGCAAACAGTGAATAACTTCCTCTTTTTTTTTGGAAATTGAGCATCTGAAAACACATTGAGTTTGTAGCTAAGCTAAACTTTTTTCAAAGAAGAAATAATGACTTCGCCTCATCTCTCATCAATTTTTTTTTTAAAAGAGGTAATGCTCATGTTTTTTGTATGGATGAACACATGATAATGTATATGCATGATGCGAATGCAGATGCCTAAAATGCGTGAATGAATGGCTTACGAATGAATGAAGAAAAAAAGATATTCACAATTTTTGAAATTGTGCTCATGATTGTTTTCTACTCTTTTCTAGAAAAATATGATGCACGTGATGATGAATATGTATGATGAAAACGCGAATGCGGGAAATGCGTGAAGGGAACGATCTCCTGGAAAGATCAGCCATTCTAAACGCTTTTTTTTTACTTTTTGGAGACAATATAGCATGCAGATGATGCAAATCGTCGCTTATTGCTAACTGAAGTATGTTTTGGATGATGAACGACTTTTTGTGTTTTTTTTTTTTAATTTAGAAAATGACTCATGCATGGATAAAGAATTTTTATTTTTCACTATTTTTTATGATGCATGAAGAAGAGTAACACGTTTGAATGAATGTAATTTTTTGATATCAAGGTGATATTATTTTCTCATTTTTGGCGCGTGGCTATGCAAGATGAAGTAAAATAAAAAATACAAAATATGATATTTTGTTATTTTCTAGATGATGAGATGCATGTTGGTACCATGATAATGAAAATGATGACCGTATTCTATTATGAATGCCTGATGATTTTTTTTTTTAAAGACTAACTATGCTCACGCAAAAAGAATAATCAGGTTAAACAACCCCTTGTGTCCTAATGCATGAAGGAACACATGGTTATAAATGACGAAAATGCAGATGCGAATGCATGAAATGAATGATCACTCGGAAATGTCAGTTATTCTAAATAGTTTTTGGAGGCAATGATGACATAATTTTTGAAATGATGTGTGGATGAAATGACGTATGGGTGTTTTAATGAAACAACAATTTTTGATGAATGAAAAGTTGCGTGAATGCTATCATGATATTGCAAATGATAAAAATGCCTATATTATTTATTGATGATTTTTGTGAATGATTATGAATGAATGAAAATGCATGCTAAATGAGATATTCAGTTATTTACCAATTTTTTTAATTGTGATCATGCTTTTTGCTTTTCTTTTTCGAATAACGTTGCATGATGCAGATGCGAGGAAGGTGGATGAATGATCACTTGAAAAGATTGACTATCCAAAATGATTTTTCGGAGGCAATGCAATATGATGATGAATAATGCAAGAAAGTGGCATCATTTCATTATTTTTCTTTTATTTTGGAAATGATGCATGCTAGATGACTAATGCATTCGAGGTGGTTAGGAATGAAGTGCTTTTGTTTTTATTTTTATTTTTCTATGCATAAAGAGGAGTAATGAAGATAGTATGTTTTTTCCTATATGAGTATGCAAGATGATGCAAGTTGGACAAATATGTAGTGTCTTTGTTGTTTTTTTTTGGAGAATGATATGCATGTTATTACCACGAGAACGAGATGTATATGAGAACAAGTGATTCGCTCAATGGTGATTTTTTTATTTTCTAGCAAAATATAATGCCCATGATAACAGACATGCATGTGTGCATGAAGAAGTAAATGTTTGATGCAATTATTTTTATTTTTTTAAGATGTAGTGCAACTTGTATGCAAACTCTCATCTTTTATTTATGGGATGATGAATGATGAAATACTTTTTTTTTTATTTGGAAAATGGCACGTAAATATGGAATTGATGCATTTAGACTAGGGTGACAATATGAGGGAAATGATGTATGAATGTTATTTTTTGAAATGTAATTCAAAACTTTACAAATGATGTGATACCTACACTGTGTGATCATGATTTTGAATGATTATGAATGAATGTCGATGCATGATGCTAATGTTTTTTTGATCAAATAATATGCTAATTTTATACGGGTAAAAATTGTTTTTTGGCGTGCGAGGAAACCAAATGCATGACACTCGCAGCGATTTTTTTTTTAATGCGTGGAAAAGAGTAATGAACATAACTTTTGTATTTTTTGGTGTAGGATATGCAAACAAAATGCTATTGGGTGATGAATGATGCAATAATGAAGAAATTTATAATTTTTGATTTGACGCATGTTGAAGGACTGATGCATTTGAGATGGATCTGAATAAATGACTTTTGTCCTTGTTCTTTATGATGCATGAAGATGATGTATTTAAAAATAAATTTTTATAATAGCAATGCGATGTATGAGCATGAGAGATGATGCAACTAGGATAAAATGGACAAATAAAAAAAAATTGACGTTTTTGTTATTTTAAATATGATGAGATGTATGGTAGTGTAATGAGAATGGGATACATAAGGATGATTTTATTTTATTATGAATGCATGATGATTTTTGTATGATGGATGGAAGGAGTGATGTCGTCTCATGTGCACGCAAATGAAGGAAGCATGAAATGTTTTTTTTTTTTTGAGTGATTTTAATTTTAGAGAAAAATCAACCAGATTGATAGAGAGGGTAAGTATAATGCCCCTGTGTCCTAGGTGGGTCATGTCTAAATTGGGATTTTCAACATGGTCTAGGGTCGCTTATGTGATCAATCTCTCAGGTGGCTCTATTCACTTCCTCACAAAGGTCTCCAGAGCTAAAATCCCCTTCATGATATGATCCACAACGATAGCGAGCTACCTGGTGTGGGATACCATGAAAGAGCGTACTCTGGTTGAGACTTTCATGAGAGTCAGACAGATAAAATCCAGAATGACTGTCATTAATAATCTCCACCTGTCCTAGGTTATTTGCAGACCCGGGTATAGGGCCCCACTCAAAGGTGTGTGCAAAAGTGTAAGTGAGGTGTGTGATGAGAGCAAAATACCTAGACTAACCAAACTGGACAAGATGTACAACAATAATAACAAAAAGTCGTCTACCCTAAGGTTCAATAATACAAAGAAATGCTAATAAATAAATAATATAAGAATAAAGGTAAAAACAAAATATTAATAAAATTAACAAACGCTTACACATTTAGTTAATTTGGCTTGACTCTCTTAATTGTCCCCAGTGAAGTTGCCAGCTGTAGCGATCGAAAAATCCGGAGGAGGGATTCTTCGAAGTTCTTGAATGAAGCCGCCACCAAAGTTTTAGTTTAAGGGCAAACATTGGAAAATCCCTATTGAGTGGATAAAGGGGTCTTGCGGACCAGGTTTAGGCTCGGGAGTCGTTTATGCGTGGGGAAGGTATTAGCACCCTACGACATCCTTCCTAAGGAAGGTTACCTTTTAACTAAATGTGCAAACATTTATTAACTCAAAAATAATGCTTTTACCCTTATAAAAAAATAAACTAAAAAGATTCGATAAACGGCTAGTTGTTTTTTGTAATTTTTGAGAAAAAAATGAGAGAAATGAATTTAAAGAGCAAAAAAGGTTTTTTATTAATGCAATTGACAGAGGTCGGCCGCCCTCTGGTCCTACGTATCTCCTGGTAGAGAATCAAATCGCACGTAGTTCTTGGTAGAAAATGTTTGTCTGTTGGTGTTTTTTATCTATTTTTGAAATCGGGAAAGGTACTCGTGACGACCAAACAAGTAAAACTCAGAGTGGTCGTCGCTCATAGCTCATTTGAAAACTGAAGCTGTTATCAACGGTCATACAAGCTAAGCTCAGAGTGACCATTGCTACTAACTCATATTTGAATAATGACTCGATTTAGACAGAAATATGACTACATTGTAGCTTTTTGAAAATCAAATAAAAATAGTGAAAATGAATAGGTGTTAACATTTGTTGGGCTTTAGGAAGAGTGAGAATATAGAATGGGCTGAAACCCAACCCAAATCATTTTAGTTAAAATAAAACATATTTTGTAAATGAAAAAAAAAGGAAGCTGCTAAATCAGCTAGTAATACAATGATAATAAATAAAAAAAACTAAACAAGTGTAAATGAAAAAAAGAAAGCAGGGACCGTGAACCATTGGGGGTGAAATCCCTAAAAACAAAAATGTCGCTAACCAGCGTAAACAGAGAGAGGGAAAGCGATGCATCGTAGGTGAGAGAGAGAGGAGAAGAGGAGAATGGCGGAGGGGGACGGTGCACGACGGCGAGGGAGAGAGAAATACGACGGGGAGCGGAAGAGGGGGGCTTCACGGTGGATCCATGGCCGGCGATGACGAGGAGAAAGGCGCAAGGGGTTTTGGTGATTCTGACAGCGTATACGGGTTGACGACTTGGCTACGGTTTTTGCGGCTGGGTTACGGTTTTTGGTGGCTGGGCTACGGTGGAGTGAGCGAGAGGAGCGACGACGGGGGAGAGAGAGGAGTGCGACGGTGGGGTTGGTTTGATGGCTATGGTGACTGACGGCGGAGGGAGGGGCGTTCGGTGGTTCTGTTGGTGGTGGCTGAAGAGAGATAGGGAGAGAGGAGGGTGGCGGTTGTTGGTGGAAGTTTGGTGAGGTATGGTTCGGTGGTGGTTGTACGAAGGGGGGTGGAGGGACAGTGGCTCTCTCTCTCTCTCTCTCTCTCTCTCTCTCTCTCTCTCTCCTTTCATTTCCTCTGTTCTCATCCCCTTTTCTCTTGTTCTCTGTTTCTCCATTTTTCTGCCCCCCCCCCTAATCGGTTCTCCTCTCCTGTTTATAGCTCCCCTTCCAAATATTGTATCTGCTCTCTTCCTTGATAGGCTGCGCTGGATGCCAAAATGTACCACTTCTCAGCCTAAGGTTGTAGGCAGAATTTGTTGGATGCCTGCTGTGGTTGCAGTCTTGCAGAGGTGCATAAGAGAGCCGTTGGAGACAATGTCAGAGGTGTGTATAAAGTTGTTTGGCTGGAGCAAATTAGGAAAAAAGCCAAGGGAGCAAGAAGAAATTAGCATTGGCCTAATTCTTCAAATGGCAGCAGCTAGCAGGGGCACTCCTTCCCCTTTTTTTATTTTATTTTGATTTTAATTTTTGTACTTTCTTGTAATTAAATTTTGTCTATACATGAGTACTAAAGTTGACTTTGTAAAAAAAACTGATTATACAAATAAAAAAGTATTTATTCACAATCTGATTTTTATTAAATTTTTAGAACAAAATTAAGCCGAGAACAACGACGAACAACAAACGTGCACGACGAGACTCGAACGCACGTCCACAACGAGAATACGCGAATTCACGTACTAAAATAAACACTCGTACACAACAATACGCGAACACCTGTCCGCAACGGGGACTAAAATGTGTACATTATTAACAATAGCACACATGCACCAATGAAAAGTAAAACGCCTATACATGATTGGGAACGACGCACATAGACGATAAAAACAATATTTTGGATTTTTTTAGTTTTAAATTAGCCGGACAAAATTAGGGTATGACATCGACGAAGATGATATCGGCGAAACTCCCCTGATCCACCAAAGTTCTTCTCACTTCAAAGTTGGCCACTACAGTCGTTATTAACAAAGGAATGTACTTGTTCGCTGTCCCTTCGAACAAGTCTTGATCTCCAAAAGATAAGGGAGGTCGAGAGGAGGCGAGCTTGGGTACCGATGTAGAGGCGACACTCATTATTTCTTTCCCACGCCGCTTCATGGACTTGTTTGTTTCACCTTCTTCTATTGGGTAACCTCCTGAGATGACCATCGCTGTAACACCCCAAAGTAATTTATTTACTTTGGATATTATACGATGGCTATCTAATTCGTTAGTATGGGATCGAATAACTTGATTAATTTCATGTGATAATTGAGTAAATTGTGCGTTACTTTGGGTATTAAATGTGATAAAGTATGCTTGTGTACCTTGATGATTATTAATTTGGTATCATGATTTCTCCACAAGAGTAGTGGGAGTTTTAGACTTAAATAGATTTTAAGTAAGAAGAGGGGTGCGATTAGGGATTTTGGTAACATTGTTGTGAGACCTTAGCACTAACCCAGCCCATTGTATTTTAACCCATCAACTTTCTCTCCTTCAGCTGAATTAAAAATGACAATTCCCACACTTTCCTTTCATTCTTATATTTGAAAAACAAAAGGATAGCTATAGAGAGGGAGAAGATAGGGAGAGTTGCGAGAAAAAGAGGAAATGGAGAGGAGAGTGCGGCACATTCTCATTTCATTATCCATCATGAGTTCATTTCATTTCCTTCATCTCTATTAAAACACAGTTTCTTCACAACCACCGTCATCACCATCTAAAGCTTGGAAGAGTTGTATTCCACATTCTGAAATTTCAAGCTACATCACCCTTTTGTTCATCCTAGAAGGTTGCATGTTGATGAAAGGAGCTTGGGGAGTTGAACTTCAACTTGCATGTGAGTTTAGGCACCACAAAGGAGCCTTAGGAATGCTACATTGTTGATCTAAAGGTTTAAAGGAAGGGCTTTGAGCTTGGGGTCGAGTATTGGAGGTTATAGGAGCTATTGTGAGAAGAGAACATCACCTTCCCACTTGCATGCGATTCACTACAAGAATATCGTTGAATTCCGGCGGCCAAAATCCACCGGTAATGGCCAAAATCTGTCGGTAATTGGACATTACCGGCGGATTTTTTCTGCCGGAACGCCGTCGGTAAACAATTGTAATTTAAATTTAAAATCTGCCGGTAATTAATTTTATTTTAAAAAAAACAATTTTTAATTCGTTTCTTTAAAAAAAATAATATTACTATTTGTTAATTAAAATATCTTTTATTTAATTCATAAAAAATAGTTTTTAATTCGTTTATTTAAAAATATAATATTATTATTATTATTCGTTAATTAAAATATCTATTATTTAGTTCATAAAAATTAAATTTATAATATAAATGCTAATTAAACGAGAATTGAATAACGCTTTAAATGATAGAAATTGCATAAACATCCAAGAATTAAAATATTTATTACGAAATACAAATTAAAATATCCAAGACCTAATAAAACTGCTAGTCATAGTTGCTATCAGACAAGTTATTAAACCATGTATCTAAATCAACTGTGTTGAGGTCTATATTTGTGTTGATCTGCTGCTGGGGCTGCTCGGGTTGCTCGGGCTGCTGTTGGGGCTGCTGGGGTTGCTCGGGCTGCTGTTGGGGCTGCTGGGGTTGATGTGGCTGACCATAAGGGATGTGAAAGGAAGGCTGGAAGACTGGTGCGTACGGCTGAAAAGCAGAGCCGTAAGGCTGCTGCATCTCGTAAGGCTGCTGCATCTGCATCTGCTGCGGTGGATAAAATGATGATGATGATGGCATAAATGGCCTCAGGTATTGAGACATAGTATCCATCATTAGCTTATAGCGCTATTTATTCAACCGTTGCTGCTCCGCCTGCTGCTCCCGCAGCTGCCGCATTTCTTCATTATATTTTTTCTCTTGGTCGTTCAATTTCTGCGTCAAAAGCTCAACATCGTTTATTTCTGAATACGTAGGGACATAAGAGCGACCAGCACTTCTCTCTGAAGAAGTTGCGGGAACCACATTTGGAATAATGGAATTTAGGAAAGGAGATGGGCCCAAATCACCAGATCCTACTAACCGGCCCGTTTTTGATGGCCCAACAGATTCCTGCCAAGCATTAAAAGCCGCTTGACTCTCCACAACAGGGGTTGCATCCAACATCACTTTTGTCATGTATTCCATGCAAAATTCCGCAACGTTAAATTGAGACTTAAGACCCAACAAACGAACACACATTGATAATTAGAGTCGGTAGATCCTTCAAATAAAGGTTTATTTGTCTCACTCAAAAACCAATAAAACCTCTGAGCTTCCTCGTTTGGAAGTTCTTCAGCATCATATTGTGGTTCTTCGAAATCCAAATTTACACCGATAGCATCATATATCATCCCCTGAACAACATCAAACGGCGGTTCATATCCGGTAGTCTTTGGATTACTACTTGATGGGGAAGCTACGACTGGACTTGACGCGAGACCTTGATCTACTTGGACAGGAACATTATCAACCGCAGGAACTCCAGCTGCTACCTCGCCATGACGGGTCCATATCCAATAATTTGGCTTAAACCCATTATTGTACAAATGAAGTCGATTATCACCTTCCTTTTTTATAGATCGAAACACACATATGGAGCAAGGACATCTAATTCCACCTTGTCGCTCAAATTCTTTTTGACGCTTAGCAAAAAGAACAAATTCTTCGACTCCTTGTACTAAACGTCGTTTCAACCCAGTTCTTCCAGGAAATATTCTATCATACATCCAACTACGATCCATTTTTTTGTGTACGTTCCTTAATTATAACATACACGTAGAATAATACACATTGTATTAGAATAATACACATTGGTATGGATATTTTATATTTGACCAAATATTTAAATGGTAATATATTTTTAGTAACATTTTATTTTACTAAAAAATTTACTCTTTTACAAAAAATGCAAATAACAAACAATTATTACAATTTAATTTATTTTATTTTTCGAATAATTTCTATAACATCAATAATTTTCATGAATAAAATTTATCTTATTTTCATGAAAAATTTCGGCCAATAATATCAAATAACATTAAAATAATTCGTATTTAATTTTACTACAAAATAACTAATAATATTTCGGTTTTTAACTAATAAATAAAATAATTCATATTTTAAAAATCTCAAAAATTTTAGATAATTATTATTATACAAATAGTGTAAACACAATTTAATTATTACACAATAAATAAAATTTATTTTATTTTTGAAAAAAACTTATAATTTATAATAGTAACAACAAATACATTTAATAACGAATAAATTTGTTAACTAACCAGTAATGTAGAGAAGTGTCTGACAAAACTCCAAAGTGGCAACTCCAATCAATTGCAAAACAAATAATAACAAAAAAAATATTAAACAACACATATTTAAAAATTAAATATTAACTAAAACAATAAAAGTTTAGTTAAAAAACATACCTTAAACAAAACAGACTTCGAAAAGAGTGGATCGAGAGATATTGAGAACAAAATAGTGAGAGATTTAGGAGAAAAGAGTGAGATTTAGGAGAAAAGAGTGAGAGATTTCGGAGTAGAGAGTGAAGAGTGAGTGAGGAGGGGTTCGAATATATAGGAGAATTGGCGCCAACAACTATTTTTCAAAATCCGCCGGAAATGGCCAATACCGACGGATTTGCTGCTTACCGACGGATTTTCCAACAGGCCTTTCCGTTACCGGCGGATAAATTTCAATTACCTGTGGATTTGATGCTTACCGGCGGATATTTGAATTTTAAAATTTAAATATTATCCGCCGGAAATAGAGCGTACCGGCGGATTTTTTGGCGGACTGTTACCGGCGGATTTGAGTGCTATTACCAGCGGATTTATTTTAATTTTTTTAATATCGACGAAATTATCCGCCGGTAATTGCAATTACCGGCGGATTTTTTTTCTAAATTTTCGTGTAAAACCTGTCCGCCGGTAACTGTACCAAATCAGCCGGTAATCCGTCGGTAATTTAACAGTCGAAATAAAAACCGTCGGTGACCTTGTAAAATCCGCCGGTAATATACTGGGGGATCCAGGCCGCCGGTAACGTGCCAAAATCCGCCGGTAATTTACCGGCGGACTAAATCCGCCGGAAATTGCCCACCGGAAATGGCCAAAATTCTGGTTGTGATTGTCATCACATTTCATGTGAGTTTTTTCACCGTAGGTTTTGTTGATGGTCGTATTGTGTGGTTTTCAGAAAAAGGAACTAATGCATGTGGTTTTCTAAATGTCTTTGATGATTTTGTTGAAATTTTGATGAATGTTCTGGAGTGTGTTATGATTTTGGGTGATTGGGAACTAGTTTGTGCTGAAATGTGGTAGGCATGTTGTGTGGCAAGTTAGGGACACACTAGAATAGGATTTGTTGCAAAATGGAAGGGACTTTCATTCATGGAAAACAAAAAATTTAAACTGCACAGGGGGCCCGGACCGTGCGCCATGGAGCCCAGTCCGTGCGAGAGTCACTGAAGTTGTGACTTGTTCACTCGCTAGGAGGCCCGGACCGTGCGCCAGGAAAGCCCGGTCCGTGCGCCCCATTCTGGTACCACATCCCAATTGGCTTCATTTCCACTCTTTCGTGGCACCAATCCTTATCAAATATGATCCTTAACCTACCTGAAGTTATCCTAGAGACCATTGAATTATATTGGAGTTGTTTGACATGTTGTTATTAAGGTTTTAATGTAATGGGTTATAGTTCAGTTGTATAGTGTTTTAACGAGAGAAAAGCACCTAAGAGTCTAAGTAATTACATAAGATACCATGGGGATGACTATCCCAAGCTAAGAGCATACTTGGTAAAGGGAAGTCATGAGCCCTAAGCCAAGGCCCAGAATAAGTTGACTCGGCAATAACTATTATCGGGTGGGTTCTCCGAGGGGAATTGTGTAGTAAAATAGAAATCACCATTTTGTAACACCTCAATAATTTCTAACTTGTAGAAATCACCGAAATGCACTACTGGCATATATCAGAGTACTTCCTGTTTCAAATACTGAACACTAACTAAAACCTCGATGCTAAAACCATCAAGTACGCTTGCATAACTTAACATAAACTACATAAAGCGTTCCTTACACCACTCATAACTAGTGTTCAGTACCAAAATAGAAAGTATGCGGAAGCGATTTACAACTTTTTTACAAACATAAGTCGTACAAATTGAACATACTAAGATAATCAAAAGGAAATACAAGACATGACAAAATAAAGATAACGTCGGCTCCTCCAAGCAGCTTCGTGACCAATGATCCGGAACCTTCAACTTTTCCCCGCTTCTCTAAAAAACAACAACACATGATAGGGTGAGACAACTTGTCTCCGTGAGTTCTACTGAGACCCCTTACTAACTCTCGCGGTTCAATCATTAAACCTTTACTACATAGTTGACAAACAATGTCCAGTGATTAATCAAAACGTCGACCGTGCAAGAACCACTACTCCCGGCTAATCGTGTACTTAACTTAGCATAAACCGGCCGTGCAAGAACCACTAATCCCGGTAACCCACGTTTGACCACGCCAAAACGTATACATGGCCTAGGCAAGGGATCATGACTTCCCTCCCTAGTATGCTAATCTCCACCCGCATTGGGCCGTCTACCCGCATTGGGTCGTCAACAATCAATAACATGAATATAACATAACATTATTATTATTACCATTATAACCTTAGTGATCTCACTCGTGATTGCTAAGTTTGTAATTTTGGCGTATAGACCTCTACAGTTAATCCAGTTACATTTATATCTCAAACACAATCAACACTACCCGCATTGGATCTTCACATAAACAATATACCCGCATTGGTCCGTCACATAAACAATATACCCGCATTGGGCCGTCACGTAAACAATGTACCCGCATTGGGCCGTCTACCCGCATTGGGCCGTCAACAAACAATGTACCCGCATTGGGCCGTCACAAACAATGTACCCGCATTGGGCCGTCACAAACAATATACCCGCATTGGGCCGTCACATAAACAATAAGATAAACATAACGTGGAACTTACCTCAGTCGCAATCACAGTTATATTCAGTCCACAGAAAATTCCAGCACTCACACATAAACTTCAACAATTTATTTACCCTATCAAACGACATTGGAATTTAGAAAACGACCCCTCTACGGAAAGCTTATTAAGTCTAGTTTCTGAATATATTTTTTGAATTTCAAAATAATGAGTCAAATAGTACAGTTTTCGCAAACAATGCAGTAGGCCCAGAAAATGGGACAGTGACAGTGTCCTGGGTTGGAACTCTCCTAAAGTGGTCAAAACTAATCCAAATGACCTGAAACTTGTTCCTAAACAGTAGAAAATCTTGACTAGTTTCCCAATAAACAGAAATTATGCTGAAAGGAGTTCATTTGAAAGGGCTATGTTCAAAATATCGAACCTATGTTAGAACTATCACCAGAATTCTAACCTAACTTGTACTCCTCATATCTTGAGTCACACAAGTCCACTTGCAACCAAACCAAAGCCAAAATGTCAAGCATCGAGTCTAGTTTCCAGAATGGCAGGTTATAAAAATTTTGGATACCTAGATCATCCCCAGATACCCAGAAAGCGAACCTATCCCTAGATTGTCTCTAGAATTCTACCCTAATTTGTGATGCCCATAACTGGAGGTATACTACTCCAAATGCGACCAAACAAAATCCAAAATGACAAGAATTCAATATAGTTTCTAAAAAGGTAAGTCACATTATTTTTGAACCAGCAAAACAGTCCCAGTTAGCCGAAATCCGAACCTACCCAGAAAGTGTCTACACAGTGAGCTGAGCAACAATTTAAGTATCCAAACAGCAACGAATTCAACCATCAAGCATAATTTCATCAAGAAACAATCAACACATATATTAACAACAATTTCCCTAGTGAGTATAGAACTCACCATTGGCGATGAAAATCGCACATAACACCGGAACTCTGTGAGCACGAACGAACCGTAACACACGAACTCTCCGAATCCGCTCCAACGAACACGAAATCGATCCCGGTCAAATCCTCAAACTTGACCAGTTACTGAAGCGTCCCTGAATGCATCTCGAATCAACCTGAACTACTTCGAATGATCCCTGTACTCAAACTTCCGCTTCAACGCGAACAATTTCAAGACAGCATCTGGGAGCGGTTTTGGATTGCGCATAACTTAGTCAATTCTGAACTAAAACTATCCAAACCAGAGCCTATGGTGTAGATAATTCTGTCTGCATTCCTATGGTTCAAGTCCCAAACTGTTTGTATCAGAATCATTACTGTTACAAACATGAAACTTGTAACTAATATTTCTCCCTCAATACTCAGTCAAACAATGTGGTTCTTGTGCCCATCCTGAAGGGTTTTGTGTCTAGTTTCGAATGAAACAAAAATGGGCTTAAAAGGAGGCCTGTACAGTGAGATACGAAGAATTTACCAAAGACTGTTCGAATTTAATCTGCTGCAGAAACTTCCAGCAACACCAATTTGCTCCTAGATTCTTCTTGGCTACTAAATTTGCTTCCACAATGACCATCTCAGCTTCCAACTTCAACCCCACATTCCTACAGCTCCCTTTTCACTATTACCATTGTAATCTAGCTCAAGCTCCGCAAGGACAAGACATGCAAGACTTCATCCTTCTCACAATTCCATTTTTGGTGAAAGTGGAACTTGGAATCCGAAAATGGTGAATTGAATTGGAGGAAGGGTGAGCTGGTGATTTTGGTGTCATTGGATAGAGGAGGAGAAGCTGAATTCAGATGGCTAAAAATGAAGGACATGCATTAAGAGTTGAGAGAGAACTCTCCCCTTGTTTCTTCCCTCACTCTCACGGCTCACTCTCTCATTTTCTCTCTACTGTTTTTCAGAAACTTCAAATGAGGTGGTGCTGTGTGTTATGGGGTTAGTTCAGCTAGCTATCACCTAAAAGGGGTTGCAAATACCAAAATACCCTTCAGCACTTACTCCTCTCCTAATACTACAACATGCCTAAATCTAGTAACTTTGCCAAATTTCAAGCATTTAAATTCCCACAATTATTTATATCAAAGACATTGCCTCATAGTAATTTAATTATGCTCAATTATTATTTAGACCTCAGCTAATTTAAATTTATTTAAATTAGCTAATTAGGGGATGTTACACATTTGGTATCTTGAAGGAAGTGATTAAGCAAGAAGAATAAGTCTTGTTATATATATTATTATTAACAAAATTAAAATATGTGATGAAAAATAAAATTATAGTTGCCACAAGAGTAGTTTTATCATTAACACACACACACACATATATATATATATATATATATATAATCATTATCTAAAATGTTTATCTATGTACCTAAAAATGGTTAAAATATATTTATCTTTGTGACCAGAGTGGCCTGATAGTCGGTGGCCCAGCGTATCTTGGATTGTCTCTAATACCCTCTTAGAATTTAGTTGGTCTTAACTAAACCCTACATAACTTGTAGAGTGAGGGATACTTGCCGCTTATATATATATATATATATATATATATATATATATATATATATATATATATATATATATATATATACACTGCTTCAAATCTGATGCTGTCTCTATCCTATGCTGTCCATACGGGCCCTAAGGGTATTTGTCAATTTGATGTTATTCAAATTTTGGTTTTTAGTTGGGTGATCTTAGAGGTTCAAATTCCTTTAACCTTATTAAAGCTTAACCAACTACTTTCATTCTTTAGTTATCATCTTCATGGTTTGGAAACTATTAATCTAGTTTTTTCTTTGTCTTTTGAGGAAGAACCATAAGGTCTTGTTAGTGGGGATTTTTCAGTATATTTTGATTTAAAATGTTGTTGTTAAACACATGATGAGAAAATTGATTTTAGAGGCATGCTTACCTACACAAAGATAAAGGCTTTGAAAATGGTTTGAAAAATTGGTTTATCGGGATTGTTTTAGACAAGTGAATGGTTTGGTTTTAGAGACAAACTTATTTTTGTCCTACGCAGGAAATTTTGGTAGATATTTCAAAGAAATAAGTGTATTGAAAAATAAGGGTGTGTATAATTTTAAAAGTAGTCTTTATGACTTTTATGTTGAAGGTATAAGCATATATTTGGGGTTTAACAATGGATTTAATTTTTAGCATAATTTTACTAGGTCTAGATGATAGTGAATCAAGACATGAAATTAGAAAAAATCCCAGCCTCTATGTGTTGAGATCGTGAATGCCCTTAAATTGATTATACATCTAAGAGTTAATTGTTCTAAATTTTGATAACTTGTCTATTAAGGTGTGGAAGGCATGCGACGAAACGATGTGCAAGTAGGTAACAATTTGATAACTTGATCATTGTTTTCTGATTATTGATTGTAATATGTGTGGTATTGATTATCTTTGGTTAAAATCTATTATTGAATTTATGATTTATCATGGAATTAAGGCACACATTGGGCTTGGGTATGGACTTGGTGGGGTGTCCTTATGTCTTGGGAGCTAGTGGGTTTTGCTAGCATCCCATGGTTTTCCTATTAGTGGGTGTTGAGGAAAAATCCCTAAGTGGTTTTGATGATTAACAAACTTCAAATGTGAGAAGCTTAAGTTATCTGATTTCATATGCTACTAATGTTTCTTCTTGAGTGAACAATAAGAACAGGTATAAACAATTAAATCTCAAGAAGTTACACTAGTGGAAAAAGAGGATTCAAAGTCGGATATTTTGGACTTTTAAAGTCGGATGTTGGTCCGACTTCTATTAGGGCGACTTAGAATGTCAGAGAGATTTAAAGTCGGGTTGCAGTCCGACTTAAAAAGTCCGATTTTAAGTCGGACCAAACAGCGTCCGACTTTAATTACCCCGTGTAAAGTCTAATGTAAATCACTTTTAAAGTCGAATTGTTAGTTCCGCCCGACTTTAAATGTTTCATTTTATTTTAAAAAAAAATCATTATTTTGTGCTTCCCCTGCTCTATAATCTCTAGCTAATATTACCTGTGAAGACAAAAAAAAAGGTATCATAATTCAATTCATAGAACATATACACTTAAGGTGTAAAGCAACACACTTTGCACTAGTAACTAAAAATCAACTCATGTGCATGTGTATTCTATCAGGCACCATAGACATTCCACTAGTAGTTAAAAATCAACCCACTCCAGCTCTGTTCCACCCTCCTATATTTGCTTGACCTTACTGCCACCACAAACAGACCATACACCTTAGGAAGCCCATGACAGATACACCAAGTTACCCTCTCGGACAAAGTAGGAACCAATTCACCATATATACCAAATAACTCTTTATTTCACCAACTCAGAACACCATGGTGCACTCCAAACATCAAACCAACAAAATTAATAAGAGAGCCTCAAGCATTCTGCCAACAAATATGCAGACAAGTTACAATATTGTCTAGCTGACCAAGGAACAAACCACTCCATCATACTCGCCTCTGTTAGGCCGAACTACTCAGCTAACTCCAAGCACCTACCCGGACAGCTACACCAGTCCGCAAAGACCAGATCAGCTCCTTTACCTTTCCTTGCAGTGATCCAGCTCCAGGACATCAGTTTGATGTTTTTGATTACCCAGCTTCAGCAAGAGAGTTTCTAACAGCAAATCTTTCCCCAGCTTTCCCTCTAACAAAGACCTGCCCACATGTTGCCCCATACAAGCAAGTGTTTCCCACAATAGCTGCATCCTCAGGTAGGAACCCTGTCTTGTCAACTGGAGTAACAACTAACTCACCTCCAGCAATTCCATGACAACAGTCACAAGTAAAGATTAGAAAAATTCGGAATAGGTACTATAAAATAGAAACATCAATTTCTTTCACTACGATGATAAAAAAGGTTCTTTAATTCAGGATAACCTTATATTGCTCAATCCAAAGTTCTTTTCTTACTATATGGGATTGGTTACACAGATAAAATATCACCATGCTCGAAAGTAAATAAATAATAAAAACTCCATGAAACTTAGGGATTAGGAGAGATTACAGTTCAGCTGTATCTACACTATTCAAAGAAACTATATCATATCAAAGAATAAAAGGAAAGAAGCAAAAAATAAGGAAAATTCAAAAAGAATCAAATATAAATTATAGCCAACTAGCAACCAGATCAGCTCCTTTACCTTTTCTTGGTTCGCTTCACCTCCAGACTTCTAAGATACCTCCCAAACTGCAGAAAGTGCCCAAAAGCATCACTACAGTGCACACTATCAACTTCCAGCCAACTAGCAACCTCCTGGGAGTGCCCAAAAGCGTTCAACACTTGGTATTTGTGTGTCCTTTTGCAAGTCTAAGCACTTATAAAACTTAGTCTGAGAAATTATATCCAGGTTACGCTATAACAGAAATCCAATTAAATAAAATTTTGAAACCTCGTAAACCCAAAATCCTCCACCTAAAATTCATAAACCTACTATCTCACTTCATTCTACTCTCAACATGCAAATGCAGCCAACCAAAAAGTGAAACTATGAGATGTTCTTTAAGTTCTCGTTTTCAGCATCCAACTGCTGCAGCATATTTATTTTCTGCCTTTGAGAAGCACATGCCTCCTACAAATAAAGTCACTATCTTATAAGTCTAATGAACCCAGTAGTGCATAATTAATCATCAAAAGGAAATGATCGAGAACAAACAATACGACACACCTCGAGAGCATTTGTTTTGTCCAATTCTGCAGCTAATCTCCATTTACACTCTTTGTATTCTGCTACTTCTTTAGTTAAAGCCTGTACTTGACCAAATTGGTAATCACGATCGTCTCTGATTTGTTTTAACTCTTTCCCGAAGGCATTTGAGATCATTTGCTAACATTTCTTTCTGCTTTGTAGCCTCATCTTGAGAAGCCTACGAAAAAATATAAAGCGGGGGAAATATTATACATGCTGAAGATCATTTAGAATTTGTTTTACTGCTCTGCACAAAAAGGTTGTATATCATGTTAAAAATTATTATACATGTTGAAGATCAAGTGCTTGCATGAAGAAGGATGTCAGTACAATCAAAAAAAGAACTACAAGCAAATTTATAATGCCAAGCTTATCAAATCTACTATTTTCCATTTCATTTCCATGAAAGCAATGGATGGAGGGGAAAAAATTCAAATTTTCACTTCACCTAATTAGAAACATTTCTCAGGTATCAAATCCTCTATTGACACAGAAAGACCCGACAAAATTAAGCAAATATTACATTAAATAGCTTACTTTAAGAGATGCCAACTGCTCTTGCAAAGCGCTATTGTGGCCTCTTTTACTTAGAGTCTCAAAAATAGTAGTTTTCTCTGTTTCCAAATTTTGATGTTTCTCATTAGCTAATTCAAGGTCTAATTGAAGGCTGCTATTGTACTGCTGCAGACTCATATTATACTCTTGTGATCGTCTGTACAAGTCATCATTTGAAATGGCCTGCAAAAAACAACAGTTTCAAAAGGAGAGAAAAAAATAAGAGACCCGTGCTGCAGGAATCAAATAACCAATAAGCACGAGTAGAATCATTCAATATAATGTAAGCAATAGTTCCAACATGCATTACCTTCCGCTCAGCAGCTGATTTCTCTTCGCGAACTTTTTCAAGTTCAGTTGAAAGACAAGCTTGCATCTTCTCAGCTGCTTTTCTGGCTTCTTTTTCAGTTCTATGTAGTTCAATAGCTTCCTAGAACTGAAAAAGGATCGAAGTAATATTCAAGTAAAGATGAGTCACACGGAAACATGCATTATCTTTATTCCCCATAAACGCACAACAAACGAAAGAGAACAATACAGGATAACAACACTTCCAGTGCTTAGATCGCAACTTAAAAAAAACAAGCAAAGAAAACACAACGTCACATTTATTGTAGGAAAAAGTGAACACAATTACACTAATTGCTTTCCAAATGCTCCTGTTGAAGGCAAAGAGGATATCTATTAGATTGCAGATGCATTGAACAATCATGCATGAAACCCAAAGAAGGATATACACCACTAAAGAACTTGATTCTAATTTCCACCATTAACTAAAATGGGAAGTAAAAAGAAGTACGTTACCTCCTGGTGGGATTCCTATTTCAAATAACAAACTTGAAGCAATTCCTAGCTGAAAATATTTGGTTTTCATAGTAAAAAGAGGCTCAATTAAAAGGCAAATGAACTTGGTCAACCTAGGTCTCCATATTGTTTTCATTTTTCATAAACCAACCAAATCTGGTACTTCATACATATTCAACCTCTTTAGCTCAAGGATACAGACAAGTCTAGAGTAGATTAGGAGCAAGGGGAAAGACATATTCAACCCCTTATTTTAGCAGAGTTTACAATCAAACAAAGGGAAAATTAGGAGCAAATTAGTACCACTAACAAGTACAATACACCAGCACAAACAAAACACTAGCTACTAACTTAAGCTACACCATTAACCAAAAGTCAGCATTACCCAAATCACAAATGATAGACAACGTCAGCAATTCCACAGCTACCATCAACAATTCCCAGCTGCCATAACTTAATCCCTGCATGATTCCCTTCATAACCAAATCCACAGCTTCCATTTAACAATTCCATGCCATGACCAATTCTATTTAGAATATTTCTAGCAGTCCCACCCTTCAATTATCAATCAACGCACCACACCCTGCAAAGAAATGCCTTTTAAAAATAAAATGCAATACCACCACCTGCCCATCTTGCAATTACTAATCACAATCTCCTTAGCTAAAGAAAACAGGATATATCAAACCAAGCTAAACAAAAATACAAAATAGCATAAGCTTCAACACCACTCCAACACACCTCTTCACTATGCCAATCCCCCCCCCCCCCAAACCCGATGTATCAAGACAAAACAACACCCAGTTAGTATCACCAGATAATTATCTGTAGACCAACAACAACTTATAAACCATTACACATGCTAATCTAAGAAACAATAACCGAACTGGCCAGCTTGCTATACAACTTATAAACCAATCTATTAATTTCTGGTTCAATAAATAGTAAACCTTGATATGAAATTCCTCAATCTATCACAACGGAAACAAAAAACATCAAACCCTAACAAATTTCAAAAAACAACAAGGCAATAACAAAACCCTAAGAATGTAAAAAGAGATATGAAATTCCTTTAATTCAATCAAACATATCAATAGCTCTCATCTTAATGAAGATTCTCTACTCGTGATATGAATTAGAATAGGAGTGGTGGTTTACCGTTTAAAAAAACTAGAAGAAAGCGAATCAAAGAAGTAGATGGTGACAGGGAAATAGACGGTGATGATGAGATAGATGGAGACGGCGGCAGAGAGGAGAGAGCGACGGAGGAAGGCGGCGAGTGGCGGAGAGGGCGATGAGAAGAGCAAGGTAACAGGTTTTGAGTTTAGGGTGTTATCGTGTTTTGTTTTTGGGGAGAGAGCCAGAACTTAAGTCAAAAAAAAAAGCCAACAAAAATCTAGGAAACGCACGCGGGGTTTAGTATTTGGGCAAAAATAAGTTACACATTTCAAGTCGGGCTTTTAAATATCCGACTTAAAAAGGAGGGCGCTAGAACTTTTTCCCATGTTTATTACAAAATTGCCACCGCGTCCATTTGTTAAGTCGGATATTTCGGCATCCGACTTAAAAACTCCAATTCTTTTCCAATTTTTGTACTAGTGTTATATGCTTATGAGAAGCATCAAAATTGAGAAGACTTAAGACAAGTTGTACACAAGGCCATAAGAAGAAAGGCTTCTCTTGACGAGATCAAAGATCAAGACCAAATGGGTAAACTTGAGAAAGATCATCTTGAAAAGAATGATTTCAATCTGTGTCAACATGAGAAGGATAATCAGAAGGATCAACCTAAGAAGCATCATGATAGAACTAGCATGAGAAAGGTACAAAGAAGAATAGAGATGAGAAGAATCAAATGAGAAGAGTCAAGTTGATGTTGAACCAAGGACAAACACTCTTTGGTTTGTGTGATAACAAATTACAATTTGTCTACTAATGGTTACAGTTGTATAAAAGTACGAGACATGAATCAAAGAGCTGGATATCTTAAAGTGTAGCGGCTTGGAAGAGAAGCTACTCTAGAATTCGAGACCTAATTGGAACACAATGTAAGATCCTATCACTTCAGTTCTATAACTTTTAGTAGTTGAGAGATGATTTTTTAAAATATAACTGTTGTGTTAAAAGTTTAGTAAAATCTTTTATACAAACGCATGCATGCATATGTAAGACACGTAACATAAAAACTATTTTTGTAAAAGTTAGAAATCGATTCATGATTCATTTTCTAAAGCCAAGAATCGATTCCCAAGCTATTTCAAAAGCCAAGAATCGAATCCTTTTTAAAGAAGCATAATCGATTTCCTTCCTGTTTTAAAGAAGCAAACAATCGATTCCTATTTTACTTGTCTAAAAGAGAAAATCGATTATGATCCTATCTATATTCAAGCACATAATCGATTCATCTCTTTTTAGAAGATTTCAACGGTCATATGAATCGATTAACATAGACATTGTTTTAAAGCAAATAATCAATTCTTAATTAACTTCCTTTTCTCAAGAAAAGAATCGATTACCATACACCTTCTTTTAAGCAAATAATCGATTCCCCTCTTAGTCCAACGGTCATATTTTTGCTAATCCTATAAATAGGACTTTGGGGTTTTTGTTTCAAACACAACGAGAAACACAACTACAACGTACATATTCACAAATCAGAAAAAGAGAAAAAGAAGAACTTTCTTCATCTTTAAATCCAAATCACTCATCTCTCTCAACTACTATACTATTATATTGCTTGAGCGATTGAATCATAGTTTCTCTGTTGTATTCATCTATTAGTTGGTTGTTGTGAAATCCTGGAAAGTGTTCTTGGGTAATTCAATCGGGGAGATTGAGTTGGTTGTGAAATCCTGGGAAGCATTCTTGGGTAATTCAATCAGGGAGATTGAGTTGTTAGTGCAATCCTTAGCGGGCACCTTGGGTTCTCAATTTGGGGAAAATTGAGATTAGCTATAGGGAAGTTGCTTCTTGTAAAACGTTGAAGAAGTTCTTCTCATATAGTGGTTGTTATCAAGTCCAAAGGTTGCAAAGCCGAAGGCTGAGAACGTAGGACTTTTACCTCGAACCTCGTAAAAATCACGGTGTATCTCTTTCCCTTCTCTTTATTACTTTGTTTATCGTTTATATTTGTTTATTGTTATATTTGATATCATTGATGCGTTCAATATCAATATCACAATCTGTTTATCGTTAAATTTGATAATAGTATCGTTAGCGTAATATTTCACTGTAACTGGTTCTGTCATAGGTATAGCTTACTTAGGTAGTGCATATAGTTTAAATCCTATTTTCCGCATTTGATTTAAACGTGCATTGCTAATGTTTTGAAAATTAAAAGGAATTAATTTTTAGCGTATAGCCTTATTCACCACCCCCTCTAAGGTTATCATATAGTCCAACAGTTGAGAAGCATCATGAGAAGTATCATGACAATCAGAAGGGTCATGATGTGAACAGTCAGGTTGAGAGAGGTCACACCATAAATATCTTCATCAGAAGTATCAACTTGAAAAGCATCAACTTGAGAAGCATCATCTTCAGAATCAGTCATAGCTGAGAAGAGTCACAGTTGAGAAGAGTCATGACAGCTGGTAACTGCTGTCTTCTGCAGAAAAGCAGAAAAACAGTTGTCTTAAAAGCAAACAGCCTTGCAATGGCTATAAACGGCTACAAACAACTATATTCTTTTGCCAACGACTCTTTTCTATGGTCCAGAGGATATTACACAACATTTGAGCTATAAATAAATACATCTGGCCATCGTTGATCTGTGTGAGAGTACTTTGAGCTCAAAACTTCCAACCTTCTCAAGTGTCAAGTTTTTCTCTCATCCATATTCAGCTGCTCATAAACTGAAGGGATTAAATTTATCTCTGAGTATTTATTTTTTCTTGTGTTGTAATGTCTGTTGAAAACACCATTTGTATCAACCAAGCTCTAGAAATCCCACAAACCCACACACCAAACAGAAAACCTGTAGGGGAACCTTCTCAAGTGGCATGTGTTGTTGTAGGACTTGAGAAGTGAGTTGCTTCTGTGTTAGAAGCTGCCTAATAGATCAGAAGGATTGTATTAGGTGTGAAAATAGTACGTAGAGCTGTGCGAAGAAAACTACCAAGAGAACCTTTAGCCTAGGGAGGTTGTAAAAGTTGTAAACTATTTGGAAAATAGTGGAAATACTCACAAGAAGTGAGGAGTGGAAGTAGCCCAGGGTTTTGGGTGAACCACTATACATCATTGTGTTATTTACTGCTTTTTCTAAGTTTCTTTACACTGTGAGACAAAAACACTCCTCTTGGAGTTGATTTACGAAAACTGAGAATACAGCATGCTGACCCTTCGTTGCTAAAAACTGTTTTATCTAAAACACTGTTTTCAACCCTTCTCACATCTCTCCTAAGCTTGTAAGAACTTGAATTGTCTCTTAAAGGTTTTTGAACATAACATTATCACTCTAGAACACACATCTCTTATCTTAACACTGTTGAAAATCATTATTTGAGAGTAAGCTTTGAGGAAAAGACTTACTGACCCTTCTCAGCTCCAATACATAGTTGAGAAGACAGTTTGTCATCAACCTTCTCTACTTGCTATCATAGTTGAGAAGAATGTTTTCACTCACCCTTCTCAACTAAGAACACTCACTATCTTAATATCTAATCATGCTTGTGAAGATTATTATCTTATTTCATGTTAGTTAATTTTAAAAGGGTCACAATTCCATTGGCATCAGTACTCGACCTCTGGGTTGAGCACACTCAACAGTGTGAGAGGAAAAGATCTTGGAAAATGCCATGGCCAAACCAAATTTTGTAGGCTTCCTACTAGAAGGTGCTTCATCAAACAGGCCACCTGGGGGTCAATGGAGAATATTACTACTATTGGAAAAGTCAAATGAAGTTGTTCCTAGAATCTCAAGACACTGACATATGGGTTATTGTTGAGAATGGTCCATGTATTCCTATTGTGGCAGGTCCAGTACCAAACAGTCGCATTCCTAAGCCAAAGGCTGACAGGACTGCTGATGAGAAGCATCGTGTACTACAAAATGTTAAAGCAAAGTCCTATCTAATTTGTGCTTTGGGAATAGCAGAATATGACAAAATAGTAGGGAAGGAAACTGCAAAAGAAATATGGGATACATTGCAAAATGCTCATGAAGGAATTGATCAAATAAAAGAGGAAAAAAGGGCATGCTCATCCACGAATTTGAAATGTTTAAAATGTCAGAAGAAGAAACTATTGATGAAATGTTCAGCAGGTTCACCACCATCATCAATGGGTTAAGTGCTCTGGGAAAACCTATCCAAATGCTGAGAAAGTTAGTAAACTTTTGAAATGTCTTCCAAAAGCTTGGAGACAAAAGAAGACTGCCATTGAAGAAGCAAAAACACTGTCATCACTGATCATTTGCTGGGCTCACTAAAAATCCATGAACAAGAACTCATGGAGGAATTACATCCAAAAAGAAAGGTAGTTGCTCTAAAAGCTTCTCAGAAGGAAGAAAACCCTTCTCAGAAAGGAAAATCAATGGCACAGAAATCTTCTCAATAGATGGATGACGAGGAACAAGAAACTGAACATGATACAGATGGTGAAGAACTAGCTTTTATATCCAAAAGAATCAACAAATGGTAAAAAAATAAGAGGAAAAACTCATTTCAGAAGGGACACATTCAAAGGAAAAGGAAGCAAATCAAAAATCACTTGCTATGAGTGCAAGAAACCTGGCCATATAAAGAGGAGGAAGCCAATCTCTGTCTCATGGCAGGAACTGAGCAAGAAGAGGTATATGATTCTGAACTCTTGAAATGTGAATTTTGCAAAGAAGTTGAATCCTCCTTTGATAGTCTGTAATATGATTCAAATATTATTTCTCAGAAATCCATGTTTTTCAAAGATCAGTTATGTGCTTTGAAAAAGGAGAATGAGGATCTGAAATCACAAAATGAAAGAATGGGAAAAACAATTCACACTTTACAAAAATCCCATTTCAACTTATCAGAACAATTCAAGCTTCTCATCTTGAAAATATCAGAAAAACCAATTGTCTCTAACTTAGAACTTGAAAATGAAAATACAAGGTTAAGAAAACAAGTTAGTGATTTGACAAATGAGCTTATGATTTGTGCATAGAATCTTGAGGCTTCTCAAGTGAGTCTAACTCCCCTTGAGAAGGATCAGATATATAAGAAGGGTAACAGAAAACCCAAAGTAAAATGCTCAAGGTGCAAACAAACTGGACATCACATTTCAGTTTGTAGCAATAAGCAAAAAGATCCCATAAATGTAAAGACTAACCCTCAAGGACCCAGAAACAAATTGGTACCTAAATCTTTGTCAAATCTTAATGCAAGCATGCCTCATAGCATCAAGAAGAAAACTGTGGATGCTCAAGGCACATGACAGGGGAGAAGGATAAATTCATATCCTTGGAGAGCTTTGATGGAGGACTTGTGATGTTTGGCAATAATGACAAAGGCTTCATCAATGGAGTAGGTACAATAGGCAAAATAAACTCTGCTCAGATTCAAAATGTTCAATTTGTGAAAGGATTGAAACATAACTTACTCAATGTAAGTCAGTTATGTGATTCTGGACATGAAGTAACTTGTAAATCTGATGTATGTAGAATAAATAGTTTAGAATCTGGAAAAATAGTTTTTACTGGCCATAGAACAAACAACCTCTATAGCATCTATGTTGATGATCTACCAGAGGAGTGGATGTGGCATAGGAGATTTGGTCACATTAGCATGAAAACTCTTTCGAAATTGTCCAAACTTGATTTAGTCAGAGGACTTCCAAAGATCAAGTATGAGAAGGATAAGTCATGTGAAGCATGCATTCAAGGAAAGCATGGTAAATCGTCTTTTAAACCTATCAACATGATATCCACTCAAAGACCTTTGCAACTTCTGCACATGGATCTTTTTGGTCCCACTAAGCATGCTAGCCTAAGTGGAAAAAGATATGGCTTTGTTATAGTTGATGATTATTCTAGGTTCACATGGGTGATTTTTCTATAACACAAAGATGAAGCATTTGAAAGTTTCAAAACATTTTTTAAGAAGGTTCAGAATGAGAAGGGTTCTAACATTGTTGCAATTAGAAGTGACCATGGAGGAGAATTTGAAAATGCTTTCTTTAAAACCTTCCTTGAAGAGAATGGTGTGTCTCACAACTTCTCTTATCCAAGAACTCCTCAATAGAATGGTGTAGTTGAAAGAAAAAACAGAACATTGCAAGAAATGGCTAGAACATTGCTCAATGACTCAAAAATTGAAAAATACTTTTGGGCTGAAGCAGTAAATATTGCTTGCTACATTCTGAACAGAGAAACAATTAGAAAAACTCTAAACAAAACCCCATCTAAATATTGCTTGTTATTTATGCTCTCATCACTTTAATTAGGGCAAGTTATCAAGTAATATTAGTACTTTATTCTGTAAATATGTGATTAAAAGTATAAACGAGGCTGAGAGTTAACTTCCTAAAATTTGGCCCAGAGGGTGCCCTTTTTAGTGTTTTAATGTGTTGTTAGTGCTGCAGCGGTAAGCGCTATAGCGCTATATGGCGGTTGGACAGCTGGACAATATTGGAGCTCACCACTATTGATGAGTCATCGTGTCAATCCTCTGCTAAAAGCCTGGCACAAACACCTCCAAGTGGGTTAAAAAGGACACTTGGCGTTTTCTCTTCGAAGAATATTTGTTAGTTGGTGATAAGTGTCACTATCACCTTTTTTGTAAAAGCTACTTTATGAGATTTAGATAATATCTAACTCTGTCCTCTCCATTTTTACACAATTCAACGAAGGGGGAGAGTTTTTGAGAGGAGACTACTTGACACATATCTTTTCTCCATTAATCCTCCATACATGAAGCTTTTAGTTTAGTTTTATTTTTTCTTATCCACACCTACGGTTTAGCCACGCCATAGCATCTCCCAACCGTGCATGACTTGGAACCCTTGGAGTGCATCTTCTGCAACCATTCATCTCTTGTTCATTCACGTTAATGTAAGCTTTTTGGTTTATATTGTGTTGATGATGCTTGCCATGAGCTAAACATTAAGTAGTTGGATTATTCCTAGTTTCTAATGAACCTTGAGTGATGTTGATATAATATTATGGCGTTTGCGTTCAATCCTTGTAATTTAATAATTTCAAACTTGTTTTGGGATTGGCCAACTGAAACTAGTAGATTCGTGGGTACAGACATGATCCATGATTCGAACTCAAGGATAGATATGAATGAAAGGTGGTTTAAAGGCATTTAAGCAATTTGTGCTTACCCTAGACATAGGGGAGCAATAGTTCATAAAGCAAAAGCTGTAGGTTCTTTATTATACAGGGGTGAACTTATTTAGAACCTAGACATAGGAGTCTTGTAACAAAACCCTGGCGACAGTGACTGAAAGGCACACATCCGTACGTTACAGCGCTTAACCCTACAACGTATAATGTTATAGCGCCTTACTCTTGGGAATTTGCATAACGAAGAGTAATCCAACTCACTTTATAATTCACTTCATAACTCTTTGCATTTCTTACTGTTTTACGAGCAACTGATAATGTTTACACTTCAAAAACGTGCTATTGTTACTTTACTCTTTTCATTAAATTGTTAACTGCTTAAACTTTTAAATTAACATCAATCCTTGTGGGAACGATCTCTATTTATCACTGTATTACTTGTTGCGATTGTGTATACTTGCACAAACTACTTTTCGCACAACACTTATTATCTCTTATTTCCATGTATATGACTGTGACTGCTATGTTTTAAATAACAAGGACAATTTAGGAAAGTTTGATGCTATGTTTGACCCTGCATTATTCTTAGAACATCAAAAGCATATAGAGTGTTTATTCTTAGGACTAAAGATGTTGAAGAAAGCATGCATGTTATGTTTATTGAAACTAACAGTTCAACAGAAAAAAATGAAGATGATGAGATAGATGCGGAAAAGACAGATGAGAAGGGTGATGAAATAAATGAGAAAGCTGAAACTGAGACAGCACCCAACCCTTCTCAACCTCTAGACAACCCTTCTCAACCTATAGACAACCCTAACAGCCAACCAACTCAAGCTTCTGAGCTACCAAGGAGTTGGAGATTAGTGACTCACCATCCTCAAGAGCAAATTATTGGTGAAACTTCTGAACCAGTGAGGACCAGAAGTTCATTTAGAAGAGAAGCTTCTCAAAGTGTCTTGATCTCAGAAATAGAACCAAAGAACATCAATGAAGCAATTGTTGATGAATCATGGGTAGAAGCTATGCAAGAAGAACTTGCCCAGTTTGAGAAGAATGAGGTAAGGAACCTAGTCCCATCTCCAAAACATCAATCAGTTATTGGCACAAAATGGGTTTTCAGAAACAAAATGGATGAGAATCGTAAGGTCATAAAAAACAAAGCAAGGTTAGTTGCTCAAGGCTACAACCAACAGGAAGGTATTGATTATTATGAAATATTTGCACCTGTTGCTAGATTAGAAGCCATTAGAATACTTCTTGCCTATGTTGCTCATAAAGATTTCAAACTTTTTGAAATGGATGTCAAAAGTTCTTTTCTAAATGGATTTTTAAATGAGGAAGTGTATGTACACCAACCTCTTGGTTTTATTGATGAAAAACATCCAAACCATGTTTTCAAACTGACTAAGGCTCTATATGGTCTTAAACAAGCTCCCAGAGCTTGGTATGAGAGGCTTAACACCTTTCTGATCATAAATGGTTTTTCAAGAGGAAAAATAGATTTTACTCTTTTTAAAAAAACACTCAAAGATGAATTACTAATTGTTCAAATTTATGTTGATGACATCATCTTTGGAGCTACAAATGAAAAGCTATGCAATGATTTTCGGAAATTAATGAAGAGTGAGATTGAAATGAGTTTGATGGGTGAACTAAGATACTTTCTTGGTTTACAAATCAAACAACTTAAGAAGGGTATCTTTATTTCTCAAGAGAAATATATCAAAGATCTTCTTAAAAAATCTAAAATGAGTGATGCAAAAGCTATGGCTACCCAAAGGCATCCTTTTACAAGTATTGAAAAAGATGAGAAGGGTAAGCCTGTTTCTGAAAACGGGTACAGAGGTATGATAGGTTCTCTATTATACCTCACTGCAAGTAGGCCAGACATAGTCTTCTCAGTAGGGCTATGTGCTAGATTTCAAACTGCTCCAAAAGAATCTCATCTCACTTCTGTCAAAAGGATTTCTAGATATCTTGTTGGAACACCTAATTTTGGTCTTTGGTACAAAAAGAAAACACATTTTGAGCTTATAGGGTACTGTGATGCTGACTATGCTGGAGACAAAGTTGAAAGAAAAAGCGCAAGTGGTTCTTGTGAACTACTTGGAGAATCACTCATCTCAAGGTCATGTAGAAAACAAAGTACAATTGCCCTTTCAACAATAGAAGCTGAATATGTCTTAGGTGCTGGTTGCTGCTTTCAAATTCTATGGATCAAAAATCAACTTGAAGATTACTCTTTAAGTTATTCAAGTATTCCAATATTCTGTGATAATACTACTGCTATAAATTGTCCAAAAATCCAATTCAACATTCTAGGTCAAAGCACATTGATATTAAGCATCATTTCATTAGAGATCATGTGCAAAAGAAAGACATTGAACTTGTTTTTGTGGATACTAAACATCAACTAGTAGATACTTTTACTAAACACCTCTTAGAGGAAAGTTTTAGTTACATTAAAAGCATGCTTCATATCATTGAAACACCCTCAGATGAGAAGGGTCATCAGATGCTTATGATTATAAAAACACAAAAAGAATTTATGTTGTGTCTTGTCTGTTTTGTTTAATGTTTGGTTTAATACTGTCTGTGTGTTTTATTCTTTTGGTCTTAGGTTAGTCACATTAAAAAATCCAAAAAATAGGGACTTAGCCGTTTCAACGGCTCTTATCCTCTTTTCTCTCTCCAATCTAAATGGGTCTTGTCCAAAACGGTTACTCATCAGATACAAATCTCTTAACCGTTGGACAATAACTGTTCTGAAGTAATTAAAAGACATTACTTCATCCTCTTTCTCGCATTACTCAAGAAAACGGTCATCTTTCTCTCTCTCTCTCTCTCTCTCTCTCTCTCTCTCTCTCTCTCTCATTCTGCGCTCAAAATCCCTAAATCTTCAAATGGTCAGAACCAAAAACTCTAAACCAGCTTCCACTTACTCTGATTCGAACGCGAAATCACAAGAGACATACTAGAATTCCTGACTTCGCTCTCATTGGTCCACCTCAAAAACCTGTTGACGTAAAACTTCTCAAATCACGCCAAGCAAAGATGAAACATACTCCAAGTGTAAATCCTAGGAGATCAATGCAAGTTAAGTTTCAATCTGCCTCTAAAAACACTATTGGAACTTCCCCAGATGCGCCTATTGATGTTGAGCAACATGGAAATCCTGAAGTCAGAACAGAACATCTAGTAGTTGCAGAAAAGAAGAGTGAATCCTCTCAACCAGTTGTGAAACATACTAAAAAGGTTCAAGCGAAGAGGAATGTGGAGAAAGGAAAGAAAGATGAAGTCTATGTTCCTCCAAGTGGTAAGAAGGGTCACCCACTTAAGAAGAGAAAGGCACCAGAGAAATCAAAATGGGAATCAAAGCCCATTGTCTAAGGAAATGTCTACCATCCTAAAGAGATGGAAAAATGTGGTTGGAACATTACTCCATTTCTCGTTCAACAGAAATGGGAGTGGTTCATGGCTTTGGATGATTTGGTCTACAAAGAAAGGGTAAGAGAATTCTTTGCCTATGCTACAATCAGATATGATCCTCCACAAATCACCACTTGCGTTAAAAACAAGGAGTTACTACTTGAGTTCCTTCATCTTTCTTTCCTTTCGCCAGGGTTGGTTCATTCCTAACTCCGTGTTTCTTGCCTATGCTACAGCCACATACTCTTCTTCCTACGGTTGGTTCATTTGAGAATGTTACTACTGGTGACTGTATGATCCTATATCATCTCATCACCAACACACCCAAAAGTCTTCCCATTCTCATTATCCATCACATGATAAATGCAATTAGGGCAGATAAATCATCCACTTCCTTACCTTATGGCAAGGCTCTCACTAGAGTGTTCAATCACTCCCTGATTGACATTCCTGGTGATGAGGGAAGCATAGAGAAAATAACTTTCACAGCTAAAAACCTAAAACTCATGGGGATAGAAGTCACCACAACTGAAGAGAAGAAGCAAGAGAAGCAGAAGAAAAGGAAGCAGAAGACTAAATCACTGTCCAGTTTCTTTGATGACACTGACATAGAAGAGTCTATTGCTGAAATAGCAAGAAGGGAGAAAGAGGTAAGAAGAAGAATGATCCTATTCCACAAGAGGTGGAAAATACACCAGAGAAAGGTTCTGAAATAGAAACAGAACCTGAGATGGATGACAGAGCTGAAATGGATGATCCTGAGAAGGATCAAAGAAAAGAAAATCTTGGTGAGAAGGATGTCTCGCAAGAAAATGAGGAAAGGGTGTCTGAGAAGGTTCAGACCACTGAAGAAAATGCTGAAAAGGAACATTCTCGCAAGGAGTATGCGCCCATGGAACTTGAGAAGGGTTCTCAAGAAGAATCTGATGATGAGAAGACCATCACAGAGAAGAAGGATGATTCAGACCACTCCTGCTCGAGAAAGACTATGGCTCCAGTTGTAACGCCCAAATATTTAATTAAATTATTTAATTAAATATTTAGGTATTCAATTATTTATTTTATTTATTTTAGTTAGTGTAATTATATTAACGATGGATTGAGAGGTGTGTAATTGGATTTTAGGTGATGGCGTTAGTGATCGGGCTTAAGTTGGAGGAAGCCCGTGATCCAAGCCCGCTGCTAGGCGTATAGGAGAAGCGCCGAGGCTAGGGATTGGTGGATATGCGAATTAGAGTGAGAGGAAAAGAAAAGGAAGCTTGCGAAATAGAGAGAGGAGAAGAGAGAAAGAAAAACGGCGCGCATACAAGGGACAAGAGGAAGAGGAGAATTTCGCAAATTCAAGGGAGCAGAGAGGAGCTGTGTTGCTGAGGTTCTGTAGGTGACTTTCTCAAGGGAAGTGGTGCTCTCCTAATATAAGGCAAGGGTGGGGTTCTTCCTTATAATGGGATTTTATGATGGGGATTATGTGGGGGTAGATCCTATGATGCCTAGGGCTTGATTTTGATGTGTAATTTGGTGTTAGTCGAATTTAATATAGGTTGACTGAAAATACTTGCACGTTGGTGATTGTTGTGACCCTAGACATTGGTATTTGCTGTTGTTATTACTAAACGCATGTTAGGTGCTCGATAAAATGTTGTTTGAGGTTGTAATTTCCAAATCATGGTGATTGGCATTGGTGATTAAAAATTTAGGAGCTAAATTGGTGATATGATGTTCATATGTGGTGTTTTGGTGAATTTGATGTGTTCCTGATTTGGGGTCCCTGGTGCTGGGCGCCATGTTGTTGCTGGGTGTTGCGTGTCATGTTGCTGTTTTTGGCGCCCAGTGCATGGGCGCCGTGTCTGGTGTCTGTTTCGTGTGCAAGTGTGCGCGTGTTGCCTGTGTCTTGGCGCAGGGGCGCCATGGGCTCCAGTTCCCTGGGTGTGTTGCGCGCTGTCTTGGCGCAGGAGGCGCCATGGGCGCCATGAGCGCTGTGTCTAGTTGTGTCCTGTTGGTGTTCCGTTTTGTTCTAGGCTGTCTGGGCGCCAAGGGCGCCAATTCCTGTGGTGTTGGTTGTTGTGTTGCTCCCTACTGCTAGGCGCCCTGCCCCTGGGCGCCAAAGCCATCTGTGTTGCGTTGGTTGCCAGGCGCCCTGCTCCTGGGCGCCCGATTCCTGTGTTGCGTGTTCCTGCTAGGTGCCCAGGATGTTGCTCAAATGTTCCCCGGTTTTGTTTTTGACATAACTTTTGACTCGGGTGTCCGATTTAGACGCTTCAAAATGTTTTGGAAAGCTTATTCAGAGGCCTAACTGAATATTGTAATTTCAGGCAAAGTAATCTATTTTTCTGGAAATGGTTGGCTGTTAAAAGTTACTGTTTTAGAACAAAAGGAAAGTTGTCGTGTCTCAAATACTTTGGAAAAATTGTCTTTTGCCCCCGATGTTGTGAAAAACTCTCGTGTCTTAAATGTTTTAGAAAATTGTCGTCATATGGGTGTATTGGTGTTGTTTTGGATGGTTGTTGTCCTCTAGGTGTCTTGGTGTTGTTTGATGCTAGGTGTGAAGGCTCAAACCTTGGTGTTGTTGGAACTAGGTGTGAAGGTTCCAAGTCTTGGTGTCCCGTTGTGTCGGGTGGTTGGTGTTTTTTGTGTCGTTGTGGCTAGGTGTGAAATCCCAACTTAGGTGATAATTGGTGATTTTTGTTGGTGTGTCACACTGTGACTAAATTGATGATTGTCTGTGTGCAGTCATGGTGTCGCATACAGCATATGCATTATTTTGGTGAAGACCTTTGGTCTTGAAGCTAGGTGTGAAAGCTCAAATTTTTATAAAAACTGGCGAGCCTGGTGTGAAAGCTCGATTCTTGGTGAATTGGTGAGCCTGGCGTGAAAGCTCTCAATTTTTGGTGACGCCCCTATTTACGGGCAAGACTTTTGGTGATTTTGGTACCTAATGCATATGCCCGTTGGTGTGGGTTGCATCCATGCATCGTCATGACATTTGGTGACTGGTTGAGATTGTTTATAATTTGATGTAATGTTATAACTTATGCGTATTTATGATTTGATGTGCGTAGTGAGGTGGTAGTCATAGTTGTTGTATTCTAGCATAATTCCTATCATTTTATGCTATTATATTGAGGATATCTCACCCCTTCTGTTTGAATGTTACCCCTATGCGGTAACGTGCAGGTGATTGCGAGTGAAGGCTTAGGTACCTTTGCTATTCTGAGTCGGTGTCGTCGGTGTCCTTGCTTTGATGTGTAACACTCAGGGGGGGATAAACGCTGAAATTAGTAGTTATATTTTATTGTTTGGAGTCCATTCAGGACATCACGATTTGATTGTTTTTAAATTTATTTTTATTTCCGCTGCGTGGTGATGTAATTTTTGGTGATGTGGTTAATTAAACAGGTGTTATGGGCATAGTCCCTTTTGACTGGTTATTTATATCGTATGAGAATAGGTTCATGTATCCACACAAGTGATATTGATATGACCAATGTAGAAAGTTTTTATTATTTGACCAACGCAGAAGATTTGTGTTTTTATTTTTTTTCTCTTTTCAGTTTTTTTCATATTTACCCAAACATGTATATCAACTATACATCATATGTTTTCCTTTATTTCTTTTCTATTCAACCAATATCAAATATATACACAAAAATAGTTCTATTCAAAATTTAACAAAACTTGTACATCAACCACCTCAAATTTACATTTACCATAATCAAACATAACATATTGTTAAGTAAAAAGTATGCACAAATTATAATATATTGCTAAAATAGTCCAAAATTGTAACACCCAAAGTAATTTTCTTTTCTCTTTTTATCAAAAGAAAGGGTTATGGAGCCTCCTTAAAACCTTCGGATGAAAATCCCTGTTTAGGGAAAAAACATAAAGAAGGAAAGAGTACTCCCTCTGCAATTTATTGATAAAAAGTAGAAAAGATACAAGAGACATGGGGGGGGGGGGCTAGGCCAATACCCATGAAATGGAAAAAAACAACCAAAAGGATAAAAAAACAATCCTACTAAAAGGACTCTAATCCAAACTAAGTTAAAATTGGCATGCAAGAGCATCACTATTGTGATTTTCATCCCAACGAGGTTGGCACCAAAGCCACTAACAATCATTTGCAGCACACCAAAAGCAGAAGGCCGGAAGGAGACTGGAACCATCGAACAAAAGATCAGCAGAACCTATAGCTAGGTAACCCTAACCTATTTCTGGAGAAATCCTCAGCAATGAAGATAGAAGGAAGGTCCCACCAGACAAAACCATTTGTGCGAATACCATGCCCAGCAAGCTTATCAACACAAGTGTTACATTCTCTATAAATGTGAGTGCAAACGAAGTCCATTTGTCTCGTCAAATATAAGTAATTATTCCATCTTTTTTTAAGGTTCCAAGGAACAATTTTACGATTCTTGAAGGCGAAAACCACTAACTGAGAATCACACTCCAACCACAGATACTTTCAACCTTTATCGAAAGCAATCTCTATAACCAACATAGCCCCAATAATTTCGGCGTGAAGAGCATAACTGTTGCCAATTGGTGAAGAATAGCAGCACTCATGTCTCTAAAAATACCACCACAAGCAGCAGGTCCAAGACAACCCTTGGCAGCGCCATCAGTATTGCACTTAATCATGTAGGGCGCAGGGGGGATCCAATTAACTTATTTGATGTTAGCAGAGCTTCTATAATTACCAATGATATTGAAGGTTTTGATAATCATAAACTCAGCAATAGAGGGGGTTTATCAAAGATTTAGAGGCATTCCCATCTAACGTAACATTAGAGAGAATTAAATTGATAGCCGAGTGTAAGGGGATCACATGATTATTAAATCTAACCTGATTCCTGCAATACCAAATGACCCATAAAAATTTAACAACAGCAGCAGAGACAATATCTTGCAATTGAGAACTCCAGCCATGAGAAGTCAATGCTAAAATGTTCTGGAAAGAAGCAGTATCAATAAAGATACTCAAGATACCTCAAGCCATCTCCAAATATGATGGGCGAAAGGGCTAGTGAGGAAGAGAAGTTGAGAAGTCTCAGAAGCCTTTCCACATAAGCTACAGATAGAAACGACAGAGCAACCTCTAAGCCAAAGTTGATCATCAGTTGGCATCTTGTTGTGAAGAATCCTCCACAGAATAAAGGATTTAGAAGGCGGAATAAAATGCTTCCAAATAGTCTTGGACCAAGGAACCACCTAGCCTGGAGGGTTGCAGAAAAGAAAATACTCCTTAAAAGTCAAATCCCCAGAAATAGAGCGATTCCACATCAACTGATCCTCAGTCCAGACCAAAGGAACAGTCATCTCTTGAATTTCCAAGTAAATTTTGGGGAAGTGAGGGATAAGGTCCGCAGGTATAGACCATTTACCGTTGACTATAAAATCCCTAAGATTCGCTTTAAAATCCGTGTGCAAATTAGAAGGAATACCAATAATATCCACAAAAGGCCTAGAAATCCAAGTATCAGTCCAAAAATTTATGCTGACACCATTTCCAAGCTTCCAAGTAGAATGCTCAATATGATCAGAAATATGAGGTTTAACCCCCAGCCAGATAGAAGAAGAAACGTGATAATTTACAGGCCTATTGTTTTTAAAGACTCTAGCTTTCAAAAGAAGAGACTGTTAGAGATTCAACAAGTGTGCTGAAACGTTGCAAGTAATAGTTATAACGGTAAGAACCGGTCGTATCCACAGGGATTGTGATTTATTATCAATAGGCAAGTTATTAATTCTCAGTCGAGACACTTGAGATAAAAGTGATTTTATTGTAACATTGAAATAAAACGTTCATAAAATAAAGTAAGATAGAAGTGATTAAGGATTGACTCATCCCCCCTCTGCTATTATATGACCTTCAACCAATATCAAAATAATTATCCAGGTTATCCGATTCAATTCACTAAATTAGGTTAAGGACAATCCCTTGCCTCAAAACCCCTTTTACCTAATGAGAAACCCTAATCCCTTAGGTGATTCATGCCAATAGGCAAAGCATTAAACATGAGAAATAGAGAATTCACACACCAATCCCATATTCCTATGATCATTGCATATGTGACCTAGATCCCCAATTTCAAGCATACAAACCCATATTCCTATGGTGATCATAAACCTAGATCAATACAATTATCATGTGTAAGAGTAAAGCATTAAGCATAGAGATAAAGGCACTGGATAAATTGAATAATAACTGAGTTGGTCATAACAAAGCATTCACATACTAGTTTAAGGAAGAGTCATCTCTCCCAAATCAAAACTATCTAATTACATAGCATCTTAGGGATAAGAATAAAGAGTAGAAGAAGATTACATAGAGATGGATCCATTAGAACCTTTAAACCTTTGTTCCCAAGGTGTAGGAAGACCCCCAAAAATGCCTCCAGCTACTCCTCCAAACCCTAGAACCGCTCCCAAGCCAAAGAGACTTTCAAAAACGCAAAACTGCATAATTTAACCAAACCTTCGGCCAACCATCGCCTCGCGATGCGAGCTGGTCGCGTCGCGACCTCCTGCTGAAAAGCTTGGTTGTGGCGCGACCGTTCTTGGTTGCTGGTGCGAAAGCTGTCCGATCTTTTTCCTTCCTTCTTTTCTCCGTTTCGTCACTAGGCAGGTGTCTGGTTCGCTAGTAGACGCCACATCAAATTAAAGGATTTCTCATGCATTTTGTTACAACTCCACACTTATTACTTAGAACTAAAATTATGCCAAAATCCTAACTATTGGCTGAATCAAACAAAAAATCACCGACATTTCGGTTGTAAACTGAGCGAAAATATACATATGATGATGAGTCATCAGAGCCCAATGCAGATTAGTAGAAATGAAATTCCACCCCAGCTTAAGCATCCCATCCTTATTTATAGCTTTGATAGACCGTAAACCCAAACCGCCTTCCTGAAAAGGCTTGCACGCCTTACTCCAGGCCACAGTAACAACTTTCCTGGTATTAATATCACCAGACCACACAAAATTTCTATTCCAAGTATCCACCATATTGAGCAGATTAGCAGGCCAAGCATAAATGCGAAAACTGTAAACCATCATGCTAAAAATAACAGAATTAACAAGTTGGACTCTGCCCATAATAGATAAAAGAGAGCCTTTCCAGGAGGAAAGTCTAGCCTTTATTCTATCAGCAATAGGTAAACGGTGAATTTTCCGAGGCTTACCTTTAAAGAGCGGGACACCAAGATAATTAAAAGGGATGGCAGCCTGAGAAAATCCAAGAGAATTCGAGATCTCCGTGATACGAGGAAGGGAGATGTTGCCAAAATAAAATTTAGATTTTTCCCTACTAATCACCTGGCCAGATACTTGCTCATAAGACGAAAAAATATCCATCAAACTAGATTAACTCCTCTTGGTTGCCCGACAAAAAATCATAATATCATCAGCACATAAAACATGACTGGGAATACTAAAACCTCTGGGACCTGCGATCAGCTGGAGCTTGCCATCATCAACAAGCTAGGAAATACCTTTACTAAGAACTTCTTCAGCTAAACAGAAAAGAAGAGGGGACAAGGGATCACCTTGTCTAACACCTCTCTTGCAGTCAAAAAACCCAACAACAGACCCATTAATAGAAAAAGAGAGCTTTGCCGAGTGAAGGATAATATTTATCCAAGAGAAAAACTTATCATTCAAGCCAAAAGCCGCCAGGACTTAAAGTAAAAAATTCCAACCTATAGTGTCAAAAGCTTTTTGGATGTCAACTTTAAGGGCTAATTGACCACCATAAGCCTTTTTCTGAAGCAAGTTAATGGCCTCAGAGGCAGTGCAAATACAGTCAAAAATATTTCTACCTTTCACAAATACCCCCTGATTATCAGAAATAATATTAGGCGCAACAAGAGCAAGTCTGTTAGCTATAACCTTAGTAATAATTTTAAATTTAAAATTAGCCAGAGCTATAGGTCAATAGTGATCAATTCTATCAGCCCCTTCAACTTTAGGAATCAATGCAACTTTAGGAATCAATGCAACTTTGGAAATTACTTGAAAAAGACCATCACCCCTAGGCATTAATTTGGATTTCCTTTGTGTTGGAAACCTTTCTTTCCTCATATGAACCCAAACCCAATCCCCGAGTTCAAAAAGGACTTGTTTGCACCCTTTATTGGCACTTTTGGCATAGCCTTCATTTTTCTTTTCAATTTGCATTTTGATTTTGTCATGCAAATTTTTGACAAATTCATCTTTGGATTTTCCATCTTTCTGCTTCAAAAGAATTGTGTTAGGTTATGGTAGAAGATCAAGAGGCGTTAAAGGATTATAACCAAACACAATCTCAAATGAGGAGTGATTAGTGGTACTATGGACATCCCTATTATAAGCAAACTCAACATGTGGTAGCCATGTTTCCCACATTTTCAAATTCTTTGAAAGCACAGCCCTGAAAAGAGTAGAGAGTTCGGTTTACTACCTCAGTTTGCCCATCAGTTTGGGGATGACAGGTTGTAGAGAATAGTAACCTAGTTCCGACCTTACCCCACAAAGTTCTCCAGAAGTGGCTTAGAAATTTACTGTCTCTGTTTGACACTATGCTTTTTGGTAGGCCATTGTAATACCCCAATTTTGTCCGCCCAAGTCAAAAAACATTTTTCAGAAAAATAGAAGCAATAAGGTAATTCATAATGTGTGGAAAGCAGTGGATTGGTGCATTTATGTGTGTTCATCCCCTATTTCGCATTTTTATTTGAATTACGCGCGCGCGCGCCAGTAGTAACTTCGTGAGCTGCCCTGTGCCCCCGTCATTTGGCACGTGTCTGTATTTTCATCAAAAAAGGCCATTTATTGATCATTATTAATTTTTGGCACACAAAAACATTTTTCTTAATTTTTAGGAATTTTAGAAAATAAAATAGTGCATATTTTTGCATTTTTGAGCATTTAAATAAAGGCAAATTAATTATTTTTGGACCAAGACCAGGTCAAGGACGTGTCATACATGTTTCTCTACCAAGGGTAATTTTTGGAAAGAAAATCCTAGTCCAAAATAATTAAAAATGCATTTTCCCCATTTTTAGTGCATAAAAAAAAACCAAAAAAAGACCATTAAATATTCCCCAATTACCAAATGACAATTTTTATTGTCTAGAATAATTAGAGGGAATATTTTATGGTGCTCAAAAATATGTGACACTTTTTAATAGGTGCACCTTCACTTCCATGCCCAAAATTCAAAAACTCAAAGAAGGAACTGTCCTCAATAAGACAAAAGACCAAAAACAAGTTTTTTTTTCCTCTCTCTCTCTCTCTCCCCCCACAATTTCGAAATTCCCTCTCTCTCTCTCCCCCCCCACAATTTCGAAATTCCCTCTCTCTCTCTCTCCCCACAATTTCTTCCACACTCTTCTATTCCTTATTCCTTAAGAATATGCTTTGTATTATCCTTAACTTTTCCCTTTTGGTGACCATCACTCACTCTCATGAATATTCATGCCCTCTTTTGTAAATTACCTCACCCACTCACACTCACCTCTTCACAAGAAAATACAAAATTACTTCTTTGGTAACATTCCATCTCAATTATACCATTAACCCTATTTTTACTTCACATCACATATGAGCCTCCATTCCAAAAATAGGACAAGCTCTCCCTCCCTCTCTCCTCTAATATGCGAATACCTCCTCCTCTCCCTCACTCTCATTTTTGTGTTTTCTCACTACCCACAATCCAAGTGATCTCTAATCCTAGCCCTCCAATCAAATTTAAAACCCAATCCTAGAGCACCTAGTAAAGAACAATGACCCACTTACCCCTAGACCTAAAACAACCTTATAAATACCCTCTCATTTCCACACATGAGAATCTTTTGCCTCTCATTTTCACCCTAGCACACCAAACCCCCCCCCCCCCCTTCACTCTCCAAAACCGTGGCCATCACACCCTCCTCCTTCATCCATTTTTGATTTTTTCTTCACCCAAACACCACCATTTCACTTCATTCTCATCCCTCTTTCACATATCTTCTCCACTTTCCATTCAAGTTCAAACATCATCATCAAGGAAGATTTTCATCAAGTTTTGTGGGTTGGAATTGAAGTTCCTTTGAGGCTCTTGTTGATTTGTGTTCTATTTTCTTCATCTCAATGCATTTCCTAGCTTGGATTTGAGGTAAAACTTCAAAACTCTTGCATTTTCTTCATTTTTGCATAATCTCTCTTCTCCTCATCTCAACTCCCTCATATATTGTTGTTGTTGCTTTGAGGAGCCATCTCAAACACTATTGACAAGCACTTAGGGAGGCTTGGGTGTTTGAGGTGGCTCCTTGGATTTGAAGGAGTTGTTCTTGTGCTTTCTCATATTTCCTTGCATATTCACTCTTGTTTGCATAGTTTTCACAAAATAAGAAACCTATTTCATGCTTGATTGACATTCGGTCATGAGCTCATTTTTAGAGTTCTTGTGTGTTCTTGTTTATTTCATGATTTGGGGATGAATAATGGTTGATTTAGGGTATGTATGTTCCTAGGTTTTAACATCAAGAATTAGGGTTCATACTCCTCTTTTGCAATCTTTGATTTAGTGTGAATAAAAGCATGAGTTAGTTGAGGTTTTACCTTAGGAATATGCATGATAGATTAGGTTTTACCTTGTTTTGTTCTATGTGTTAGTTGTCAACATTTGCATGAAATAAGTTGATGATTCAATGCACAATTGCATTCGGCCATGACTAGGGTTTCTCCCCTTTTGATTGCTTGAAAATTGTCATTTTGATTGTGTTTGAGTAAATGCAAGTGGTGCAATTGTGTTTGTTCACTTTTTACCATTTTACTTTACCACTTCATTAACTTTTTTACCAAAAAACAAAAACATTTTACCACTTTGGTTTTTACCATTTCACTTAGTTTTTACCAAAACATTTTCATCTCATCTCATAAAACATTTTTACCTTCATGCAAAACATTTTACCACTTGCATCTTTGCATAAAAACCCCAAAACATTTTCTCACTTGCATTTCAAACTTTTTCAACTTTATAAAATAAACCTTAAAATACTTTTACCACTTTCAAGACCAAAAACATTTCATCTCATTTCCAAAACACCAAAACCCAAAAACATTTTACCACTTTCTTACCTAAACTTTTTATCAAAACATTTTCACCCTCATGCATCTTCATTCATCCCTATTTTATGCGACACTCTCATGCATCCTCTTGTCTACTCATTCATACATTCATTCTTGCATGCTCATGCATTCACATGCTTGCCTAATCATGGCTCATTGCTCACATGTTCATTCACCTAACCTAGAATACTCTATGCCTATGATCAATTGTATTCCTTTGTTCTTGATGCCATTTGAATGTCTTGACTTAATTGTGCACAAACCCTTCTACACAATCAAGTGCCCTTATAAGACTACCAACATGTGTAGCATAGAGGCATATGTGCCCCTCTTGAGATTGCTTCCAACTTCTGTAGCAACTCCCCTTCACACACAAACACAATTGTTTTGAGAATTTTGTCTTGCATCTTTGACAATTGAATTCTTTGATTATATTGGCATGCTTAATCTTAGTTAGTGATCTACATGTTTATGACTGCTTCTGTAACACCCCGGTGTTTTTATCGAGTAAAAATACCCAAGTGTTCCATCATAAAATAATCAGAGATAATTTTTCCTGTTTTAGATATTGAACATAAATAAAAATAGCTCATAACCTAGAGTCCAATATCCAAATAACAAGAAATAGCGGAAACGATTTTACAACTTTTACTGATATAAGTTATACAATCGGAAATACAAAAATCTCGAGGGAAAGACATTAACAATGAAAACTAAGTCTTCACCGTCTTCATAAGCACACCACCTAGCTGTGCTTCTTCACCTTTACTTTTTCCCCTGCTTCTCTGTAAAACAACAACATTTAAACAGTGAGATACAATCTCAGTGAGTTCTACCGAGACCCCTAACCACGCTCTCGGTTTATTTATAAAACCTTTACCGGGCAATCCTGTTATTGAATTGAAATTATTCACTGGTAATTCGATATGAATTACAAACAATTACTGGTAATTCAATTAATGAATTACAAACATATCCTTTTAATATTTAGCACGTCACCAACTACCGCAAGCTTAGGTGAACCCCGCATAGCCAATAGGTGTACAATGTCTAAAGGCAAAAGTAACAACATAGGGGCCTAGGTCAAGGGCTCATGACTTCCCTCACCTAGTATGCTATTTCATAGAGGTCGTCACCTCGACTAGATATAATATATATATATATATATATATATATATATATATATATATATATATATATATATATATCAAGAATCATAGACCGGTTTAGATGAGTACTTAATAAACATCCCGCGTCAATTACATAGTTCAGTAAATAGAACGTACCATAGACCGGTTTAGATGATTTAACAATCATCCCGCGTCATTTATACAATATCACATAGGACTCATAGTCCGCTTTCTTTTCGATAAAAAAAAACATTAAGTCCACATTCCCTCTCGCATACTAACTCGACACTTTTCAACATAATTTTCAATATCAAAAACAGTTCACTTTGCCTTAAAAAAAGAATATTCAGTTAGGCCTCTGAATAAGCTTTCCAACGCATCTTAGAACACCTCAATCGGGTTCCCGGATCAAAAGATATCGCGAAAACAAATACAGTGAAAAACTGTTGAAAATCTGCAAAACGTCGCGACGCGAATTGCTACCGTCGCGACGCGAAAAACGACAGAAACATTTTGCGTAACAAAACTGGGCCAGGTTGCGACGCGAAGGGGACGGGTCGCGACGCGACCCTCTGCAGAAAATGCAGATTTTCCGTTTTCTTATGAAATTCGCTATTCCGCTCAATTCCGATTCTCGTTTCGACTGAAAACAGATTTGACAACCAGCAAAACCAATCCAACCAATACCACACAATCAATCAATCAAATCAAAAACTCAATCAAAACGAATTTTATCAAAAACGACATATTTTTCCGAATAAAGGTTTTAAATCAAAATCTCTCGAATCAAATCACCAAAAATTCCATTTTTAACGCGACGCAACCCGAGACTCGCTCCGATCGATTCCTAATCCGAAACAGACAATATCCAGAAATATTCCAGTCCAGCGAAAGCGATAAAACAGTTTATCAATTAATTCGAAAAACAAAAATCCTAAACGTGAGTAAAACTCACCCTTGAAGCGCGAACCACGTACGGCCGAATCCACCGAGTAACCACACGAACATTCCCCGCTCCGGCGACACCCAATCCGCTCCCAAAGCTTCCCACTCGATCACGAAACCGCTTTTTGACCGAAATACCGATTTCCCCAAAATTCTCCACGGATACTATTCATCATCTTCCTCCTCTAACCTCCATGACACTATTCACACATAAATCCAATTTTCTCCCTAAAACCCTTGATTCTTCACAAACTCCAAATCGGACTTCAATATTTGCGCTATCCACCTTGAGCTCGCTCCCAAACACCATCCAAAGCTTCCCTTTGAGCTTGAACAACAAAACCTCCACTTTTCTCCAAATTTCGAAAATGGTGGATTTGAGGAGAGTGAGTTGATGATGAAGATTTTGGTACCAAAACGAAGAGGAAGTAGCGATGAGCATTTTTCGTGTTGGACGGAAGTCGTTTCGGTGAAGTCTTCTCCTCCCTCTTCTCTTCTCCCTCACGCCATTTTCTTCTTTTTCTCTTCTTTCTCTCTTTTCTCTTCACTGTCTCGTGCTTCCTTTCTTCTTTCTTTCTTTCCTTTTAATTAATTCTTTCCTTTCTTTTTAACACACACACACGGTTACACATACATATATTTAATATATATTTAGTAACGTGGTCCAATTACCATATTGATCGAAATCTCCTATTTCGATTCCAAAACTTCCTTGGTCCGTATTATCCGGTTAACGATCCGATGACAACAAATAAATAATTTTAGCACTCGATAAATTTACCAGTTAAGTACTAAATTGGTTTAATTGGGTTAACACCCAAATAATTCCATTAATTATTTTGAGGATGTTACATTCTCCCCAACTTGAAAGAATTTTGTCCTCAAAATTTCGCTAAGTCTTTCATCCAACTAACCGAGGATCGACATTCTCAGAAGGGTCTTAAGTTGCTGGAACACAATCTTGATTTAACGGAATGAGTGTAGGAAAAATCTTCCCAAGTTGGCACATCAATCTCCAAGTATGATCCACTACTACCTTGATACGAACTCTCTGGTTACGAATCTACACGAGAAACTCCTCTTTCGCCTACATAGGCTCGGCACCGCGTTCGAAAACACTTCCGAAGCTTCATTCCAGTTATCCTCGCTTACTCCCCAACTTTGATTAATCTAAATCAAAGGGTTTAATACAAGACACTTGATAGAGATACAGGTCGAAGATGAGATCCACAAATTGGTACTCCACGGTAGAGATAAGTACAAACATGATTTTCTCGAAGGGTGTAAACACGTTCTCCGCAAATTCTCTAAAAATCCATAACAGTTCCCATACACATTGAAAAAGCGTGACGGAAAGGTCATCTGTGAAACTTCCTGACTCACCCTTGGGATTTCGAGATAGAACTCTTCAAAAGATGGGATGAGGATTTACCATAAACGTTTATCTTAAACGTAGAAATAAACCACGGGGACATCAAATAAATTGAACGTAATGAAAACCACCTCAGTTGTTCTCCAAACAACTATCAAACAGAACTCAGAGCTCCCTTCCGAATTAGTCAATAGCGTTGAGAGCTTCCCCTCAACCTAAGTAATCCTCCTAGGATTTTCCTCCCCAATCATATCCTATTAGCCTCTTAATTCGTTCCCAAAATTAACTTTAGCATGCGGGTTTTCACAAAAACGATTTTTCAAAACTATTACACCGCACGCCAAGCTTCACTTCGGAAATTTCAGTCACCTACAAGTAGATCCATCAATTAATCCTTAGATGGTTATTCGCAACGTGACAACAGTCAGCAGTTACCTCATTTACATATTCGTATTCACGTTCGACTTGTCAAACGGAATCTCATAATACTATCTCATTGTTAACCTTCACAAAGGAGAGGTTAACAAACTAATACCTCTGCTTTATATTCTGTACACCCTGGGACAGAATATAAACTTCGGTGTGCTTCCTCTACACTTGCCTTTTGTTGTTCTCATCATCGGGCGCACAGATTCTACCGTTGAAACAACTGACTCTATCACTATCCATGGTGAAATCTGGAAATACCTTTGTGATTGTGGCTTCACATCAACTTCCTGTGCTAAGCGTATAGAATCCCTTAGGGAACTAGAGATCCTCATATGGCTCAACACTAACCGGTTCCTCCTTGATCTTGAATTCGGATTTAAGTCTCTAAAAGACTCCGATAATTCCATCTCATGCATCAAGAAACTCGGCCACGCAGTGCATCAGTTACAACACTGGCCTCTCTTGAAGGCTACATCAACACGAATTTATAATCCTCCAGAAACTCAACACACTTCTCTGCCTGCTATTCAGTTCTTTCTGATCAAACAGATACCTTGAACTCTTGTGATCACTAAAGACATCGAAACGAGACCCAGACAGGTAACGTCTCCAAATCTTCAGTGCATACACAATAGCTGCCAACTCATAATCGTGAGTCGGATGACTCTTCTCATGAGACTTTAATTGTCTGGACGCATAAGCTACCACTTGTTGATTTTGCATTAGAATACATCCTATACCCCTCCCTGAAGCGTCATCGAAAATTTAAAATTCCAATGACGGATCCGGAGGAATGAGGATTGGAGCAGAAGTCAAAATCTTCGACTCTTGAAAACACTCTTCACAATCGGCATCCCACGTAAACGGATGACCCTTACGAGTTAACCGAGTAAGGGGAAGAACTAACTCTGAGGACCCTTGGATAAATCTTCTATAACAACTAGCTAGACCCAATGAACTTCTGATCTCTGCAACTGATGTCAGTCGTTCCCATTTTAACACAGCTTCCACCGTCATGACGCATTTTCTGAGGATGCACCGGTTGGAGACTCCGGTCTTGGTCGAGGACTACGTCTTGATCACCCTGCCATAATTCCGCTTATGATGCACTAAGTATTAAGTTGATCAGGCTCAATGTCTCTTAGCATCACAAGTGTAATTACAACCAGGACTAACAAGGAATCGACTCAACCCTAAACTAAGTCCGACTAGGTCGAACTGCTCTGATACCAACTGTAACACCCCGGTGTTTTTATCGAGTAAAAATACCCAAGTGTTCCATCATAAAATAATCAGAGATAATTTTTCCTGTTTTAGATATTGAACATAAATAAAAATAGCTCATAACCTAGAGTCCAATATCCAAATAACAAGAAATAGCGGAAACGATTTTACAACTTTTACTGATATAAGTTATACAATCGGAAATACAAAAATCTCGAGGGAAAAACATAAACAATGAAAACTAAGTCTTCACCGTCTTCATAAGCACACCACCTAGCTGTGCTTCTTCACCTTTACTTTTTCCCCTGCTTCTCTGTAAAACAACAACATTTAAACAGTGAGATACAATCTCAGTGAGTTCTACCGAGACCCCTAACCACGCTCTCGGTTTATTTATAAAACCTTTACCGGGCAATCCTGTTATTGAATTGCAATTATTCACTGGTAATTCGATATGAATTACAAACAATTACTGGTAATTCAATTAATGAATTACAAACATATCCTTTTAATATTTAGCACGTCACCAACTACCGCAAGCTTAGGTGAACCCCGCATAGCCAATAGGTGTACAATGTCTAAAGGCAAAAGTAACAACATAGGGGCCTAGGTCAAGGGATCATGACTTCCCTCACCTAGTATGCTATTTCATAGAGGTCGTCACCTCGACTAGATATAATATATATATATATATCAAGAATCATAGACCGGTTTAGATGAGTACTTAATAAACATCCCGCGTCAATTACATAGTTCAGTAAATAGAACGTACCATAGACCGCTTTAGATGATTTAACAATCATCCCGCGTCATTTATACAATATCACATAGGACTCATAGTCCGCTTTCTTTTCGATAAAAAAAAACATTAAGTCCACATTCGCTCTCGCATACTAACTCGACACTTTTCAACATAATTTTCAATATCAAAAACAGTTCACTTTGCCTTAAAAATAGAATATTCAGTTAGGCCTCTGAATAAGCTTTCCAACGCATCTTAGAACACCTCAATCGGGTTCCCGGATCAAAAGATATCGCGAAAACAAAATCAGTGAAAAACTGTTGAAAATCTGCAAAACGTCGCGACGCGAATTGCTACCGTCGCGACGCGAAAAACGACAGAAACATTTTGCTTAACAAAACTGGGCCAGGTCGCGACGCGAAGGGGACGGGTCGCGACGCGACCCTCTGCAGAAAATGCAGATTTTCCTTTTTCTTATGAAATTCGCTATTCCGCTCAATTCCGATTCTCGTTCCGACTGAAAACAGATTTGACAACCAGCAAAACCAATCCAACCAATACCACACAATCAATCAATCAAATCAAAAACTCAATCAAAACGAATTTTATCAAAAACGACATATTTTTCCGAATAACGGTTTTAAATCAAAATCTCTCGAATCAAATCACCAAAAATTCCATTTTTAACGCGACGCAACCCGAGACTCGCTCCGATCGATTCCTAATCCGAAACAGACAATATCCAGAAATATTCCAGTCCAGCGAAAGCGATAAAACAGTTTATCAATTAATTCGAAAAACAAAACTCCTAAACGTGAGTAAAACTCACCCTTGAAGCGCGAACCACGTACGGCCGAATCCACCGAGTAACCACACGAACATTCCCCGCTCCGGCGACACCCAATCCGCTCCCAAAGCTTCCCACTCGATCACGAAACCGCTTTTTGACCGAAATACCGATTTCCCCAAAATTCTCCACGGATACTATTCATCATCTTCCTCCTCTAACCTCCATGACACTATTCACACATAAATCCAATTTTCTCCCTAAAACCCTTGATTCTTCACAAACTCCAAATCGGACTTCAATATTTGCGCTATCCACCTTGAGCTCGCTCCCAAACACCATCCAAAGCTTCCCTTTGAGCTTGAACAACAAAACCTCCACTTTTCTCCAAATTTCGAAAATGGTGGATTTGAGGAGAGTGAGTTGATGATGAAGATTTTGGTACCAAAACGAAGAGGAAGTAGCGATGAGCATTTTTCGTGTTGGACGGAAGTCGTTTCGGTGAAGTCTTCTCCTCCCTCTTCTCTTCTCCCTCACGCCATTTTCTTCTTTTTCTCTTCTTTCTCTCTTTTCTCTTCACTGTCTCGTGCTTCCTTTCTTCTTTCTTTCTTTCCTTTTAATTAATTCTTTCCTTTCTTTTTAACACACACACACACGGTTACACATACATATATTTAATATATATTTAGTAACGTGGTCCAATTACCATATTGATCGAAATCTCCTATTTCGATTCCAAAACTTCCTTGGTCCGTATTATCCGGTTAACGATCCGATGACAACAAATAAATAATTTTAGCACTCGATAAATTTACCAGTTAAGTACTAAATTGGTTTAATTGGGTTAACACCCAAATAATTCCATTAATTATTTTGAGGATGTTACATTCTCCCCAACTTGAAAGAATTTTGTCCTCAAAATTTCGCTAAGTCTTTCATCCAACTAACCGAGGATCGACATTCTCAGAAGGGTCTTAAGTTGCTGGAACACAATCTTGAATTAACGGAATGAGTGTAGGAAAAATCTTCCCAAGTTGGCACATCAATCTCCAAGTATGATCCACTACTACCTTGATACGAACTCTCTGGTTACGAATCTACACGAGAAACTCCTCTTTCGCCTACATAGGCTCGGCACCGCGTTCGAAAACACTTCCGAAGCTTCATTCCAGTTATCCTCGCTTACTCCCCAACTTTGATTAATCTAAATCAAAGGGTTTAATACAAGACACTTGATAGAGATACAGGTCGAAGATGAGATCCACAAATTGGTACTCCACGGTAGAGATAAGTACAAACATGATTTTCTCGAAGGGTGTAAACACGTTCTCCGCAAATTCTCTAAAAATCCATAACAGTTCCCATACACATTGAAAAAGCGTGACGGAAAGGTCATCTGTGAAACTTCCTGACTCACCCTTGGGATTTCGAGATAGAACTCTTCAAAAGATGGGATGAGGATTTACCATAAACGTTTATCTTAAACGTAGAAATAAACCACGGGGACATCAAATAAATTGAACGTAATGAAAACCACCTCAGTTGTTCTCCAAACAACTATCAAACAGAACTCAGAGCTCCCTTCCGAATTAGTCAATAGCGTTGAGAGCTTCCCCTCAACCTAAGTAATCCTCCTAGGATTTTCCTCCCCAATCATATCCTATTAGCCTCTTAATTCGTTCCCAAAATTAACTTTAGCATGCGGGTTTTCACAAAAACGATTTTTCAAAACTATTACACCGCACGCCAAGCTTCACTTCGGAAATTTCAGTCACCTACAAGTAGATCCATCAATTAATCCTTTGATGGTTATTCGCAACGTGACAACAGTCAGCAGTTACCTCATTTACATATTCGTATTCACGTTCGACTTGTCAAACGGAATCTCATAATACTATCTCATTGTTAACCTTCACAAAGGAGAGGTTAACAAACTAATACCTCTGCTTTATATTCTGTACACCCTGGGACAGAATATAAACTTCGGTGTGCTTCCTCTACACTTGCCTTTTGTTGTTCTCATCATCGGGCGCACAGATTCTACCGTTGAAACAACTGACTCTATCACTATCCATGGTGAAATCTGGAAATACCTTTGTGATTGTGGCTTCACATCAACTTCCTGTGCTAAGCGTATAGAATCCCTTAGGGAACTAGAGATCCTCATATGGCTCAACACTAACCGGTTCCTCCTTGATCTTGAATTCGGATTTAAGTCTCTAAAAGACTCCGATAATTCCATCTCATGCATCAAGAAACTCGGCCACGCAGTGCATCAGTTACAACACTGGCCTCTCTTGAAGGCTACATCAACACGAATTTATAATCCTCCAGAAACTCAACACACTTCTCTGCCTGCTATTCAGTTCTTTCTGATCAAACAGATACCTTGAACTCTTGTGATCACTAAAGACATCGAAACGAGACCCAGACAGGTAACGTCTCCAAATCTTCAGTGCATACACAATAGCTGCCAACTCATAATCGTGAGTCGGATGACTCTTCTCATGAGACTTTAATTGTCTGGACGCATAAGCTACCACTTGTTGATTTTGCATTAGAATACATCCTATACCCCTCCCTGAAGCGTCATCGAAAATTTAAAATTCCAATGACGGATCCGGAGGAATGAGGATTGGAGCAGAAGTCAAAATCTTCGACTCTTGAAAACACTCTTCACAATCGGCATCCCACGTAAACGGATGACCCTTACGAGTTAACCGAGTAAGGGGAAGAACTAACTCTGAGGACCCTTGGATAAATCTTCTATAACAACTAGCTAGACCCAATGAACTTCTGATCTCTGCAACTGATGTCAGTCGTTCCCATTTTAACACAGCTTCCACCGTCATGACGCATTTTCTGAGGATGCACCGGTTGGAGACTCCGGTCTTGGTCGAGGACTACGTCTTGACCACCCTGCCATAATTCCGCTTATGATGCACTAAGTATTAAGTTGATCAGGCTCAATGTCTCTTAGCATCACAAGTGTAATTACAACCAGGACTAACAAGGAATCGACTCAACCCTAAACTAAGTCCGACTAGGTCGAACTGCTCTGATACCAACTGTAACACCCCGGTGTTTTTATCGAGTAAAAATACCCAAGTGTTCCATCATAAAATAATCAGAGATAATTTTTCCTGTTTTAGATATTGAACATAAATAAAAATAGCTCATAACCTAGAGTCCAATATCCAAATAACAAGAAATAGCGGAAACGATTTTACAACTTTTACTGATATAAGTTATACAATCGGAAATACAAAAATCTCGAGGGAAAAACATAAACAATGAAAACTAAGTCTTCACCGTCTTCATAAGCACACCACCTAGCTGTGCTTCTTCACCTTTACTTTTTCCCCTGCTTCTCTGTAAAACAACAACATTTAAACAGTGAGATACAATCTCAGTGAGTTCTACCGAGACCCCTAACCACGCTCTCGGTTTATTTATAAAACCTTTACCGGGCAATCCTGTTATTGAATTGCAATTATTCACTGGTAATTCGATATGAATTACAAACAATTACTGGTAATTCAATTAATGAATTACAAACATATCCTTTTAATATTTAGCACGTCACCAACTACCGCAAGCTTAGGTGAACCCCGCATAGCCAATAGGTGTACAATGTCTAAAGGCAAAAGTAACAACATAGGGGCCTAGGTCAAGGGATCATGACTTCCCTCACCTAGTATGCTATTTCATAGAGGTCGTCACCTCGACTAGATATAATATATATATATATATATCAAGAATCATAGACCGGTTTAGATGAGTACTTAATAAACATCCCGCGTCAATTACATAGTTCAGTAAATAGAACGTACCATAGACCGCTTTAGATGATTTAACAATCATCCCGCGTCATTTATACAATATCACATAGGACTCATAGTCCGCTTTCTTTTCGATAAAAAAAAACATTAAGTCCACATTCGCTCTCGCATACTAACTCGACACTTTTCAACATAATTTTCAATATCAAAAACAGTTCACTTTGCCTTAAAAATAGAATATTCAGTTAGGCCTCTGAATAAGCTTTCCAACGCATCTTAGAACACCTCAATCGGGTTCCCGGATCAAAAGATATCGCGAAAACAAAATCAGTGAAAAACTGTTGAAAATCTGCAAAACGTCGCGACGCGAATTGCTACCGTCGCGACGCGAAAAACGACAGAAACATTTTGCGTAACAAAACTGGGCCAGGTCGCGACGCGAAGGGGACGGGTCGCGACGCGACCCTCTGCAGAAAATGCAGATTTTCCGTTTTCTTATGAAATTCGCTATTCCGCTCAATTCCGATTCTCGTTCCGACTGAAAACAGATTTGACAACCAGCAAAACCAATCCAACCAATACCACACAATCAATCAATCAAATCAAAAACTCAATCAAAACGAATTTTATCAAAAACGACATATTTTTCCGAATAACGGTTTTAAATCAAAATCTCTCGAATCAAATCACCAAAAATTCCATTTTTAACGCGACGCAACCCGAGACTCGCTCCGATCGATTCCTAATCCGAAACAGACAATATCCAGAAATATTCCAGTCCAGCGAAAGCGATAAAACAGTTTATCAATTAATTCGAAAAACAAAACTCCTAAACGTGAGTAAAACTCACCCTTGAAGCGCGAACCACGTACGGCCGAATCCACCGAGTAACCACACGAACATTCCCCGCTCCGGCGACACCCAATCCGCTCCCAAAGCTTCCCACTCGATCACGAAACCGCTTTTTGACCGAAATACCGATTTCCCCAAAATTCTCCACGGATACTATTCATCATCTTCCTCCTCTAACCTCCATGACACTATTCACACATAAATCCAATTTTCTCCCTAAAACCCTTGATTCTTCACAAACTCCAAATCGGACTTCAATATTTGCGCTATCCACCTTGAGCTCGCTCCCAAACACCATCCAAAGCTTCCCTTTGAGCTTGAACAACAAAACCTCCACTTTTCTCCAAATTTCGAAAATGGTGGATTTGAGGAGAGTGAGTTGATGATGAAGATTTTGGTACCAAAACGAAGAGGAAGTAGCGATGAGCATTTTTCGTGTTGGACGGAAGTCGTTTCGGTGAAGTCTTCTCCTCCCTCTTCTCTTCTCCCTCACGCCATTTTCTTCTTTTTCTCTTCTTTCTCTCTTTTCTCTTCACTGTCTCGTGCTTCCTTTCTTCTTTCTTTCTTTCCTTTTAATTAATTCTTTCCTTTCTTTTTAACACACACACACACGGTTACACATACATATATTTAATATATATTTAGTAACGTGGTCCAATTACCATATTGATCGAAATCTCCTATTTCGATTCCAAAACTTCCTTGGTCCGTATTATCCGGTTAACGATCCGATGACAACAAATAAATAATTTTAGCACTCGATAAATTTACCAGTTAAGTACTAAATTGGTTTAATTGGGTTAACACCCAAATAATTCCATTAATTATTTTGAGGATGTTACATTCTCCCCAACTTGAAAGAATTTTGTCCTCAAAATTTCGCTAAGTCTTTCATCCAACTAACCGAGGATCGACATTCTCAGAAGGGTCTTAAGTTGCTGGAACACAATCTTGAATTAACGGAATGAGTGTAGGAAAAATCTTCCCAAGTTGGCACATCAATCTCCAAGTATGATCCACTACTACCTTGATACGAACTCTCTGGTTACGAATCTACACGAGAAACTCCTCTTTCGCCTACATAGGCTCGGCACCGCGTTCGAAAACACTTCCGAAGCTTCATTCCAGTTATCCTCGCTTACTCCCCAACTTTGATTAATCTAAATCAAAGGGTTTAATACAAGACACTTGATAGAGATACAGGTCGAAGATGAGATCCACAAATTGGTACTCCACGGTAGAGATAAGTACAAACATGATTTTCTCGAAGGGTGTAAACACGTTCTCCGCAAATTCTCTAAAAATCCATAACAGTTCCCATACACATTGAAAAAGCGTGACGGAAAGGTCATCTGTGAAACTTCCTGACTCACCCTTGGGATTTCGAGATAGAACTCTTCAAAAGATGGGATGAGGATTTACCATAAACGTTTATCTTAAACGTAGAAATAAACCACGGGGACATCAAATAAATTGAACGTAATGAAAACCACCTCAGTTGTTCTCCAAACAACTATCAAACAGAACTCAGAGCTCCCTTCCGAATTAGTCAATAGCGTTGAGAGCTTCCCCTCAACCTAAGTAATCCTCCTAGGATTTTCCTCCCCAATCATATCCTATTAGCCTCTTAATTCGTTCCCAAAATTAACTTTAGCATGCGGGTTTTCACAAAAACGATTTTTCAAAACTATTACACCGCACGCCAAGCTTCACTTCGGAAATTTCAGTCACCTACAAGTAGATCCATCAATTAATCCTTTGATGGTTATTCGCAACGTGACAACAGTCAGCAGTTACCTCATTTACATATTCGTATTCACGTTCGACTTGTCAAACGGAATCTCATAATACTATCTCATTGTTAACCTTCACAAAGGAGAGGTTAACAAACTAATACCTCTGCTTTATATTCTGTACACCCTGGGACAGAATATAAACTTCGGTGTGCTTCCTCTACACTTGCCTTTTGTTGTTCTCATCATCGGGCGCACAAATTCTACCGTTGAAACAACTGACTCTATCACTATCCATGGTGAAATCTGGAAATACCTTTGTGATTGTGGCTTCACATCAACTTCCTGTGCTAAGCGTATAGAATCCCTTAGGGAACTAGAGATCCTCATATGGCTCAACACTAACCGGTTCCTCCTTGATCTTGAATTCGGATTTAAGTCTCTAAAAGACTCCGATAATTCCATCTCATGCATCAAGAAACTCGGCCACGCAGTGCATCAGTTACAACACTGGCCTCTCTTGAAGGCTACATCAACACGAATTTATAATCCTCCAGAAACTCAACACACTTCTCTGCCTGCTATTCAGTTCTTTCTGATCAAACAGATACCTTGAACTCTTGTGATCACTAAAGACATCGAAACGAGACCCAGACAGGTAACGTCTCCAAATCTTCAGTGCATACACAATAGCTGCCAACTCATAATCGTGAGTCGGATGACTCTTCTCATGAGACTTTAATTGTCTGGACGCATAAGCTACCACTTGTTGATTTTGCATTAGAATACATCCTATACCCCTCCCTGAAGCGTCATCGAAAATTTAAAATTCCAATGACGGATCCGGAGGAATGAGGATTGGAGCAGAAGTCAAAATCTTCGACTCTTGAAAACACTCTTCACAATCGGCATCCCACGTAAACGGATGACCCTTACGAGTTAACCGAGTAAGGGGAAGAACTAACTCTGAGGACCCTTGGATAAATCTTCTATAACAACTAGCTAGACCCAATGAACTTCTGATCTCTGCAACTGATGTCAGTCGTTCCCATTTTAACACAGCTTCCACCGCCATGACGCATTTTCTGAGGATGCACCGGTTGGAGACTCCGGTCTTGGTCGAGGACTACGTCTTGATCACCCTGCCATAATTCCGCTTATGATGCACTAAGTATTAAGTTGATCAGGCTCAATGTCTCTTAGCATCACAAGTGTAATTACAACCAGGACTAACAAGGAATCGACTCAACCCTAAACTAAGTCCGACTAGGTCGAACTGCTCTGATACCAACTGTAACACCCCGGTGTTTTTATCGAGTAAAAATACCCAAGTGTTCCATCATAAAATAATCAGAGATAATTTTTCCTGTTTTAGATATTGAACATAAATAAAAATAGCTCATAACCTAGAGTCCAATATCCAAATAACAAGAAATAGCGGAAACGATTTTACAACTTTTACTGATATAAGTTATACAATCGGAAATACAAAAATCTCGAGGGAAAGACATTAACAATGAAAACTAAGTCTTCACCGTCTTCATAAGCACACCACCTAGCTGTGCTTCTTCACCTTTACTTTTTCCCCTGCTTCTCTGTAAAACAACAACATTTAAACAGTGAGATACAATCTCAGTGAGTTCTACCGAGACCCCTAACCACGCTCTCGGTTTATTTATAAAACCTTTACCGGGCAATCCTGTTATTGAATTGCAATTATTCACTGGTATTTCGATATGAATTACAAACAATTACTGGTAATTCAATTAATGAATTACAAACATATCCTTTTAATATTTAGCACGTCACCAACTACCGCAAGCTTAGGTGAACCCCGCATAGCCAATAGGTGTACAATGTCTAAAGGCAAAAGTAACAACATAGGGGCCTAGGTCAAGGGCTCATGACTTCCCTCACCTAGTATGCTATTTCATAGAGGTCGTCACCTCGACTAGATATAATATATATATATATATATATATATATATATATATATATATATCAAGAATCATAGACCGGTTTAGATGAGTACTTAATAAACATCCCGCGTCAATTACATAGTTCAGTAAATAGAACGTACCATAGACCGGTTTAGATGATTTAACAATCATCCCGCGTCATTTATACAATATCACATAGGACTCATAGTCCGCTTTCTTTTCGATAAAAAAAAACATTAAGTCCACATTCGCTCTCGCATACTAACTCGACACTTTTCAACATAATTTTCAATATCAAAAACAGTTCACTTTGCCTTAAAAATAGAATATTCAGTTAGGCCTCTGAATAAGCTTTCCAACGCATCTTAGAACACCTCAATCGGGTTCCCGGATCAAAAGATATCGCGAAAACAAAATCAGTGAAAAACTGTTGAAAATCTGCAAAACGTCGCGACGCGAATTGCTACCGTCGCGACGCGAAAAACGACAGAAACATTTTGCGTAACAAAACTGGGCCAGGTCGCGACGCGAAGGGGACGGGTCGCGACGCGACCCTCTGCAGAAAATGCAGATTTTCCGTTTTCTTATGAAATTCGCTATTCCGCTCAATTCTGATTCTCGTTCCGACTGAAAACAGATTTGACAACCAGCAAAACCAATCCAACCAATACCACACAATCAATCAATCAAATCAAAAACTCAATCAAAACGAATTTTATCAAAAACGACATATTTTTCCGAATAACGGTTTTAAATCAAAATCTCTCGAATCAAATCACCAAAAATTCCATTTTTAACGCGACGCAACCCGAGACTCGCTCCGATCGATTCCTAATCCGAAACAGACAATATCCAGAAATATTCCAGTCCAGCGAAAGCAATAAAACAGTTTATCAATTAATTCGAAAAACAAAAATCCTAAACGTGAGTAAAACTCACCCTTGAAGCGCGAACCACGTACGGCCGAATCCACCGAGTAACCACACGAACATTCCCCGCTCCGGCGACACCCAATCCGCTCCCAAAGCTTCCCACTCGATCACGAAACCGCTTTTTGACCGAAATACCGATTTCCCCAAAATTCTCCACGGATACTATTCATCATCTTCCTCCTCTAACCTCCATGACACTATTCACACATAAATCCAATTTTCTCCCTAAAACCCTTGATTCTTCACAAACTCCAAATCGGACTTCAATATTTGCGCTATCCACCTTGAGCTCGCTCCCAAACACCATCCAAAGCTTCCCTTTGAGCTTGAACAACAAAACCTCCACTTTTCTCCAAATTTCGAAAATGGTGGATTTGAGGAGAGTGAGTTGATGATGAAGATTTTGGTACCAAAACGAAGAGGAAGTAGCGATGAGCATTTTTCGTGTTGGACGGAAGTCGTTTCGGTGAAGTCTTCTCCTCCCTCTTCTCTTCTCCCTCACGCCATTTTCTTCTTTTTCTCTTCTTTCTCTCTTTTCTCTTCACTGTCTCGTGCTTCCTTTCTTCTTTCTTTCTTTCCTTTTAATTAATTCTTTCCTTTCTTTTTAACACACACACACACGGTTACACATACATATATTTAATATATATTTAGTAACGTGGTCCAATTACCATATTGATCGAAATCTCCTATTTCGATTCCAAAACTTCCTTGGTCCGTATTATCCGGTTAACGATCCGATGACAACAAATAAATAATTTTAGCACTCGATAAATTTACCAGTTAAGTACTAAATTGGTTTAATTGGGTTAACACCCAAATAATTCCATTAATTATTTTGAGGATGTTACATTCTCCCCAACTTGAAAGAATTTTGTCCTCAAAATTTCGCTAAGTCTTTCATCCAACTAACCGAGGATCGACATTCTCAGAAGGGTCTTAAGTTGCTGGAACACAATCTTGAATTAACGGAATGAGTGTAGGAAAAATCTTCCCAAGTTGGCACATCAATCTCCAAGTATGATCCACTACTACCTTGATACGAACTCTCTGGTTACGAATCTACACGAGAAACTCCTCTTTCGCCTACATAGGCTCGGCACCGCGTTCGAAAACACTTCCGAAGCTTCATTCCAGTTATCCTCGCTTACTCCCCAACTTTGATTAATCTAAATCAAAGGGTTTAATACAAGACACTTGATAGAGATACAGGTCGAAGATGAGATCCACAAATTGGTACTCCACGGTAGAGATAAGTACAAACATGATTTTCTCGAAGGGTGTAAACACGTTCTCCGCAAATTCTCTAAAAATCCATAACAGTTCCCATACACATTGAAAAAGCGTGACGGAAAGGTCATCTGTGAAACTTCCTGACTCACCCTTGGGATTTCGAGATAGAACTCTTCAAAAGATGGGATGAGGATTTACCATAAACGTTTATCTTAAACGTAGAAATAAACCACGGGGACATCAAATAAATTGAACGTAATGAAAACCACCTCAGTTGTTCTCCAAACAACTATCAAACAGAACTCAGAGCTCCCTTCCGAATTAGTCAATAGCGTTGAGAGCTTCCCCTCAACCTAAGTAATCCTCCTAGGATTTTCCTCCCCAATCATATCCTATTAGCCTCTTAATTCGTTCCCAAAATTAACTTTAGCATGCGGGTTTTCACAAAAACGATTTTTCAAAACTATTACACCGCACGCCAAGCTTCACTTCGGAAATTTCAGTCACCTACAAGTAGATCCATCAATTAATCCTTTGATGGTTATTCGCAACATGACAACAGTCAGCAGTTACCTCATTTACATATTCGTATTCACGTTCGACTTGTCAAACGGAATCTCATAATACTATCTCATTGTTAACCTTCACAAAGGAGAGGTTAACAAACTAATACCTCTGCTTTATATTCTGTACACCCTGGGACAGAATATAAACTTCGGTGTGCTTCCTCTACACTTGCCTTTTGTTGTTCTCATCATCGGGCGCACAGATTCTACCGTTGAAACAACTGACTCTATCACTATCCATGGTGAAATCTGGAAATACCTTTGTGATTGTGGCTTCACATCAACTTCCTGTGCTAAGCGTATAGAATCCCTTAGGGAACTAGAGATCCTCATATGGCTCAACACTAACCGGTTCCTCCTTGATCTTGAATTCGGATTTAAGTCTCTAAAAGACTCCGATAATTCCATCTCATGCATCAAGAAACTCGGCCACGCAGTGCATCAGTTACAACACTGGCCTCTCTTGAAGGCTACATCAACACGAATTTATAATCCTCCAGAAACTCAACACACTTCTCTGCCTGCTATTCAGTTCTTTCTGATCAAACAGATACCTTGAACTCTTGTGATCACTAAAGACATCGAAACGAGACCCAGACAGGTAACGTCTCCAAATCTTCAGTGCATACACAATAGCTGCCAACTCATAATCGTGAGTCGGATGACTCTTCTCATGAGACTTTAATTGTCTGGACGCATAAGCTACCACTTGTTGATTTTGCATTAGAATACATCCTATACCCCTCCCTGAAGCGTCATCGAAAATTTAAAATTCCAATGACGGATCCGGAGGAATGAGGATTGGAGCAGAAGTCAAAATCTTCGACTCTTGAAAACACTCTTCACAATCGGCATCCCACGTAAACGGATGACCCTTACGAGTTAACCGAGTAAGGGGAAGAACTAACTCTGAGGACCCGTGGATAAATCTTCTATAACAACTAGCTAGACCCAATGAACTTCTGATCTCTGCAACTGATGTCAGTCGTTCCCATTTTAACACAGCTTCCACCGTCATGACGCATTTTCTGAGGATGCACCGGTTGGAGACTCCGGTCTTGGTCGAGGACTACGTCTTGATCACCCTGCCATAATTCCGCTTATGATGCACTAAGTATTAAGTTGATCAGGCTCAATGTCTCTTAGCATCACAAGTGTAATTACAACCAGGACTAACAAGGAATCGACTCAACCCTAAACTAAGTCCGACTAGGTCGAACTGCTCTGATACCAACTATAACACCCCGGTGTTTTTATCGAGTAAAAATACCCAAGTGTTCCATCATAAAATAATCAGAGATAATTTTTCCTGTTTTAGATATTGAACATAAATAAAAATAGCTCATAACCTAGAGTCCAATATCCAAATAACAAGAAATAGCGGAAACGATTTTACAACTTTTACTGATATAAGTTATACAATCGGAAATACAAAAATCTCGAGGGAAAGACATTAACAATGAAAACTAAGTCTTCACCGTCTTCATAAGCACACCACCTAGCTGTGCTTCTTCACCTTTACTTTTTCCCCTGCTTCTCTGTAAAACAACAACATTTAAACAGTGAGATACAATCTCAGTGAGTTCTACCGAGACCCCTAACCACGCTCTCGGTTTATTTATAAAACCTTTACCGGGCAATCCTGTTATTGAATTGCAATTATTCACTGGTAATTCGATATGAATTACAAACAATTACTGGTAATTCAATTAATGAATTACAAACATATCCTTTTAATATTTAGCACGTCACCAACTACCGCAAGCTTAGGTGAACCCCGCATAGCCAATAGGTGTACAATGTCTAAAGGCAAAAGTAACAACATAGGGGCCTAGGTCAAGGGCTCATGACTTCCCTCACCTAGTATGCTATTTCATAGAGGTCGTCACCTCGACTAGATATAATATATATATATATATCAAGAATCATAGACCGGTTTAGATGAGTACTTAATAAACATCCCGCGTCAATTACATAGTTCAGTAAATAGAACGTACCATAGACCGGTTTAGATGATTTAACAATCATCCCGCGTCATTTATACAATATCACATAGGACTCATAGTCCGCTTTCTTTTCGATAAAAAAAAACATTAAGTCCACATTCGCTCTCGCATACTAACTCGACACTTTTCAACATAATTTTCAATATCAAAAACAGTTCACTTTGCCTTAAAAATAGAATATTCAGTTAGGCCTCTGAATAAGCTTTCCAACGCATCTTAGAACACCTCAATCGGGTTCCCGGATCAAAAGATATCGCGAAAACAAAATCAGTGAAAAACTGTTGAAAATCTGCAAAACGTCGCGACGCGAATTGCTACCGTCGCGACGCGAAAAATGACAGAAACATTTTGCGTAACAAAACTGGGCCAGGTCGCGACGCGAAGGGGACGGGTCGCGACGCGACCCTTTGCAGAAAATGCAGATTTTCCGTTTTCTTATGAAATTCGCTATTCCGATTCTCGTTCCGACTGAAAACAGATTTGACAACCAGCAAAACCAATCCAACCAATACCACACAATCAATCAATCAAATCAAAAACTCAATCAAAACGAATTTTATCAAAAACGACATATTTTTCCGAATAACGGTTTTAAATCAAAATCTCTCGAATCAAATCACCAAAAATTCCATTTTTAACGCGACGCAACCCGAGACTCGCTCCGATCGATTCCTAATCCGAAACAGACAATATCCAGAAATATTCCAGTCCAGCGAAAGCGATAAAACAGTTTATCAATTAATTCGAAAAACAAAAATCCTAAACGTGAGTAAAACTCACCCTTGAAGCGGAAACCACGTACGGCCGAATCCACCGAGTAACCACACGAACATTCCCCGCTCCGGCGACACCCAATCCGCTCCCAAAGCTTCCCACTCGATCACGAAACCGCTTTTTGACCGAAATACCGATTTCCCCAAAATTCTCCACGGATACTATTCATCATCTTCCTCCTCTAACCTCCATGACACTATTCACACATAAATCCAATTTTCTCCCTAAAACCCTTGATTCTTCACAAACTCCAAATCGGACTTCAATATTTGCGCTATCCACCTTGAGCTCGCTCCCAAACACCATCCAAAGCTTCCCTTTGAGCTTGAACAACAAAACCTCCACTTTTCTCCAAATTTCGAAAATGGTGGATTTGAGGAGAGTGAGTTGATGATGAAGATTTTGGTACCAAAACGAAGAGGAAGTAGCGATGAGCATTTTTCGTGTTGGACGGAAGTCGTTTCGGTGAAGTCTTCTCCTCCCTCTTCTCTTCTCCCTCACGCCATTTTCTTCTTTTTCTCTTCTTTCTCTCTTTTCTCTTCACTGTCTCGTGCTTCCTTTCTTCTTTCTTTCTTTCCTTTTAATTAATTCTTTCCTTTCTTTTTAACACACACACACACGGTTACACATACATATATTTAATATATATTTAGTAACGTGGTCCAATTACCATATTGATCGAAATCTCCTATTTCGATTCCAAAACTTCCTTAGTCCGTATTATCCGGTTAACGATCCGATGACAACAAATAAATAATTTTAGCACTCGATAAATTTACCAGTTAAGTACTAAATTGGTTTAATTGGGTTAACACCCAAATAATTCCATTAATTATTTTGAGGATGTTACAGCTTCATTGTTGGGTATGTTTGAGCTTCATTCATTCATTTTGCATTTGGTTTTGGACATAGAAATCGATTGAAAATGATTTACCTATTTTCTAAAACTCTTTTCCAAACCAATTCATTTTCAAAGCATTTTCAATAAACAAAAATGAATATTTAGCAGTGATTACCCATAACCTTTGTTAGTTTAATCATTCGCTAATGCTCGTCCTACTTCGAAAACCTTTTCGAAAATATAATAAAAGCAAGTTGTTACTAATAGTCAATCAGAGCCTTTGTTCGTCTGACTAGAGGTAACAACTCTTTTTGAGTATTTAGCAGTGATTACCCATAGCCTTTGTTAATGTAATCACTCGCTAATGCTCGTCCTATTGCGAAAACTCACCAAAAGATAAAAAAACAAAAACCGTTCAGAAAAAGACAAAGGTGAACTACGTAAGCTTTGAGTTCTCCATCGCACCGGGAGATACGTAGAAGCGGGTCGTAACCCCCGTCAAGCACTTTTTCTCTAAAAAACCTTTTTTTTTCTCTTTTCTTTCATATAAATAAGATTTTCACCAAGTCTTTTTCAATGCAATTTTTTTTCAATAAGAAGTAGAGAGGCAAGATTAAAGTATTTTCAAATCAACACACTAAAACCACACTTTTAATTAAAGGTTTCCTCTCAGTAGAGAGGATGTGTGGGGTGCTCGTACCTTCCCCACGCATAACCGACCCCCGAACCCAAATCTTCAGTTTCCAAAGGCCAATCGCTTTCCAAAAAAGGTTTTCCTAATATTTTTCTAAATAAATATTGGTGGCGACTCCGTTGTTTTAAAGAAAGTTGTAAACGAGAACAGTTCTCTCCCAAGGACTTTTTCGGGCGCAACAGCCATGTAGGTGCACCACTTCTTTGAAAACCAAATCAGCAACGTGGCAAGCATCATCCACCTTTTTGCATGGAATGAAATGTGCCATATTTGAGAACCTGTCCACAACAACAAAAATAGAGTCTTTCCCGTTCTTTGTTTTAGGTAACCCTAAGACAAAGTCCATGGAAAGGTCAATCCAAGGATATTCGGAACAGGCAATGGAGTATATAAACCATGGGGCATAACTTTGGATTTCGCCTTCTTGCAAACAATGCACCTTTCACAATATTTTTGCACATCAACTTTCATGTGAGGCCAATAAAAATGTTCTTTCAAAATTTCCAAAGTTGTAGGAACACCAAAATGTCCCATTACACCCCCTTCATGCGCCTCTTTGACTAAGAGTTCTCTGACGGATCCTTTTGGCACACACAACCTTTTTTCTTTAAACAAATAATCATTGTGCCTAAAAAATCCATTATGGGCAGCATCCACACATTCAGCATATTTAACAGAAAAATCAATATCATGCTCATACAATTTCTTAATGTGTTAAAGACCAAAAATTTTTGTTTCAAGGGTAGAGAGTAAGGAGTACCTTTTCGACAATGCATCAGCCACAACATTGGCTTTATCCTTCTTATGCTTTATCAGATAAGGAAATTTCTCCAAAAATTCAACCATTTAGCATGCCTCTTGTTCAACTTACGTTGTCATGTTAGATACTTCAAGGACTCATGATCACTACGAATGACAAATTCTTTTGGTAGCAAATAATGTTGCCATGTTTGCAATGCCCTTACTAAGGCATACAATTCCTTATCATAAGTTGAGTAATTTAGGGAAACCTTTTTTAATTTTTGACTAAAATAAGCCATTGGATGAGCTTCTTGAATCAAAATAGCCCCAATTCCAACATTGGAAGCATCACATTCAATTTCAAAAGATTTTGAAAAATTAGGCAATGCTAGAGCTTTTCTTTAAGGATAGAAAAAGCTTGTTCTTGTTTCTCACCCCATTTAAAACCAATTTATTTTTTAACACTTTCGTTAAGTGGTGCAGGAATATTACTAAAATCCTTGACAAACCTCCTATAAAAACTTGCTAAACCATGAAAATTTCTTACCTCAGTCATACTTTTGGAAGTTGGCCATTCTTGGATTGCCTTCCCCTTTTGCTTCGTCCACATGTACTCCTTGAGATCATATGACAAAACCTAGAAAAATAACTTGATCCGTGCAAAAAATACATTTTTCCAAGTTTGCATATAAACTCTTTTCTTAGCACATTTAAAACATGCATTAGATGAATGCAATGGTTCTCTAAATTTTTGCTATATATCAAGATATCATCAAAATATACAACACTAAATTTTCCCAAAAATTCCCTCAAAACATGGTTCATTAATCTCATGAAAGTGCTGGGTGCATTAGTTAATCCAAACGGCATAACTAACCACTCATATAAACGATATTTAGTTTTGATGATATCCACTTTTCAAATGAATTTTGGAAAATAAACATGCATCAAACAATTCATCAAGCAAGTCATCTAACCTAGGTATTGGATGCCTATACTTGATAGTGATATTATTAACAGCCCTACAATCAGTGCACATTCTCCAACTACCATCTTTCTTAGGAACTAAAATAACAGGGACAACACATGGACCTAAACTTTCTCTTACCCAACCTTTACTTACCAACCCAGCGACTTGTTTTTGTATCTCTTGTGTTTGTTGTGGATTGCTCCGATAGGCTGGCCTATTAGGCAAAGCGACCCCTAGGACGAGATCAATATGGTGCTCAATCCCTCTCAAAGGTGGCATCCCCCTTGGTACTTCCTTAGGTAACAATTCCTCAAATTTCTGCAAAAGAGAATTTATGCAACTACGCATTTCTTGAGTGATAGGTAAATATTCCAGCAAAGCCACCTCTTTGCTAAAAAGCAAATATAGGGGCTGACTTGAAAAAATAGCATTTTTAACCTCCCCTTTTGTCGCCTTCAAACTTTATTTCTTTTTTTCATCATTCTTTTTTTCCTCACTTTGTTTTCTCTCTTTTTCTTTGGCGATCTTTTCTTCTTTTTCTTTTTCTTTTTCACATTTTTCTCTTAATATTTTATGATCATCTCTCACATCACTTGGACTCAAAGGAGTCAATACAATACGTTTTCCATGATGAACAAAAGAGTACTTGTTGGTAGGCTACCCAGCGATGCACTCATGATATTCTCTACCCCCCATGTAGCGTTTTTGCCTTCTGTGAGAATCAAACCATGTACCCAGAGGCTTAGGTACATGCTCAATGCATTCCCACGGACGTATTTGTAATGACCTGAATTTTTGTCACAAGTACACTGATATTGTACTATGCTCCGCATTTAATGAATATAATAGTATTTGTAAGTTGCTGACTAATGTGTGATATATGCTTTTATAGGACCTATTATATATATCCTATATGATATAATATATATAAAAAAAAGTAGTCTGAGTTTCGACAAGAACTGTTGACATATTTCTGTCAAATGCTAAGTTTTTGGGTGAGGTTTCCACGAAACGAATTCTATTGTGATCGGATCTCGACGAATCGCAGTATATGAGCATTTTAAAATATTTTTGAATTTTGGGAATGTTCTGAAAAATGTTTTAATACATGAAAAATATATGGACTTTTAGAAGGAACAAAATTGAACAAAAACGTCCACAGATCGAAAATCTACATAACGCCAAAACGACTCTGAAAAGTGTATTTAGTCTTAGAGAAAACGAAAAACCTAAATCCCTAAATGGGTTCTATGGTAAAAGTCCGTTAACAAACTAATATTTAGCCCAAAACCTGTTTTACAATGTACTGCTTCCGTATTTTGCAATTTTGACCTTTAGTTCTTCGGAATTGGGTCTCGATCTTAACAGAAGAATTGTAGCTCTGGTCCTTAGCTTTCCAACGCATCGTCACATGCCTCAATCGGATAACCACAGCCAAAGGTATGACCTCCAAACTTGACAGGGATCAATATGCAATAAAAACTAGAATTAAAAACCAAGTGAAAAGCTATAAAGAGTGCATTAAAATGCACTTATCAAATTCCCCCACACTTAAGATTTTGCACTCCGGGGTAAAACACACAAACCAAGACAAAAAAACAATACATGAATTTCCAATGAACCCAAAGAATGCAAAGTCATAAGAGATATGCTTTTCCTAGGCTTCAAGAAGAATGACAATCAAAGATAGAACTTAATTGCGATCAAGGCAAACAAGAGGATAGAGTACCAAAGAGTGAATCATAAGTGATGACTCCTCAAAAGATTTGTATAAGTAATGCTCTCAGTTACTCAAGTGCCTAGCCTTGTGTTTATTCTCATATAAATACTAAGCACATCAATGAGAGTTAGAACTATCATATGCTAGACAAGCTTCTAACATCCACACTTAAGAGAACACATGCGCATAAGATCAAAAGGTCTTTATAAGCATTGTAATGGGGCCAAGGCCAAGGTGGGATATTCCTTAGGGGAACTAGGCAAAAAAGAATCTAAGAGGATAAAGAAGCAATGAAAACAAATTGTAAAGTGTGCATGAGAGGATCCAACTTCAACAAGGTATGATGAATTTCTCTATTTTGACATACTTCTCCACATAACTCTCTCAACACACTTTCATTCTTCTTGAAACAAAAATTAAAAGAAATGCACACTTTTTTTTCTTTCTTTCACTTTTTTTTTCTTTTTGGGGAATATTTTTCTATACAAATTTACTTGCCAAACTTTCCATTGAGAATCCAAGAACTAACCCAGTGAGAACCACTATTGCAATAATTTGGACACCGCCACACTTATGGATATGACAATTTTCAATTCAAAGCTCATTCACCCTCTAAGATTGGGTAATATCATTGTTTTTCACTTTTGGGCTTGTAATGAGCTATAAAACAAAGAATGGGATAAAAGGCTCAAAGGTGCCTACACAAAGGGATAAATTCAGGGTAGGCTTATTTTGCTAGTAGCTAAAAAAGAACAAACAGGCATGTGAACAAGTGATTCAACAAGAATCAAGTCATGTTCTAGAGTAACTACCAAACATGAGTGAGTCGCAAACAAGAACGGAGAGAATGGCAAAAAGATTAGTCCATCCTCACCAGGGACACTGACTATGATAAATGATGCAAAATCTAGTGCTCATATCCAACTTATTAAACCAAGAGCAACAAGAAATCAATCAAATCATGTCACAACACCTATGGTCCTAGAATAGTAAAATCACTCACAACTTATGCAAATTAAAAATTCATATAAAAACATGCAAAAATAACAATTTTTTTTTCTTTTATTATAGTTAAACATTAAAGACATAAAAACAAAAAGACATCCCCCCACACTTAAATCACACAATGTCCTCAGCGTAAGCAACAAGTATAACATAAGAATAAGGAAAGAAAACTCCCTCTTGAAGGTGGAGAACTTGAACCTTGTGACTGGATGGTATTCACCAAAGAAGTCTCTTTTATGGTCACCTTCTTCTTCCACACATCCAAAATTAAGGGACTGTGTTGTAGCGGTTTTTGCTGTACTTACTCGCTAGGAATGTCCGCCAAGGTCCATCTGATACCTTTCCTATGTTCCCTTAGAATTGGAGGTAGATTTTCCTGTTCAGATTCAAGGATAGATGAAATAAGCATAGAGAAATTTTCACTTCCCTCTAAATATGCATTTTTCAAATATTTAGGGAGCGGTTTGAGCTCTACAACATGTGGCTGCTCAATTGCAACAACAGCTACATCCACAACATCAGATATTCAAAGTGTATCAACCTGCTAAGTATTCTCAATCTCAGTGCACAGAAGGATTATCAAAACATGTGTAATCAACCAAACCACCAAGATAGTCCATTTTACAAAGGGAATGCTCTTCCATGGGGTGTTTCTTAGTATCAAAGATGCCAAATTTTTCACTAGTGTCACCAAATTTTATAGCTTTGTTATTTTTTGCAAGAACTGTTTTAGGCACCCTCGGGGTTCCAACAAGAGTAATTTCACTAACAATGGGAGTATTTATGACATTATGATTCACTACTTACAGGGCAGGCAGTTGGTTTGATCTCTAGGCCTGTATCTGATTAACTGCAATGGTAACTGTCCAACTATTATCTCCAATTCCTTATGTGTGGAATTCGTTGTTTGTTGGAATTGGAGATTTTTACTAGCCATCTGTTTGATGAGATCCTCGATCCAGTGAAGGTTCATAAACAGCAGCCATGTTTTAGTCAATTGATTCAGAATTAGAATCAGAATCAAAGAGGTTATGCTAAAATTAAGGCAGAAAATAAAAAACGAATCAAACCTAATCTAAAAAATAAAAAAACACAACTAAAAATCTAATAAAATCGAAGAAGGTTATGTAATTTTTTTTCGATTTTTCTGAGATTATCGACATTTCAAAAAATTAATTAAAAATAGAAAAAGAAGGAAATATCGGATTTTTCCGCCTTAGCTCCTTCTTTGGGAGTCCTAATCCTTTTTTTTTTGATTTTTTGAACAATTTTCAGATCAATCTGACGAGACCCACCGAAAACTGACAGAACCTGCAAAGCAACAAAACAAAGAAAAAAACAAAGGTTAGTGGTTGGTTGGGTTCTTAATTTGGCAATCCCTAGAGAGAGGTCCCCGACAACGGTGCCAGGTGTGTTAACCTTGGGTCAAAATAATTAGAAAATGTAGTATCAAGGTGAGTTAACCTTGGTCGTCTCCCAAGGACCTCTAAGATTAAGATTACCAAAATAAAGTTCAAAAATAACAATAAAAAAGGGGGAGTTTTTGTAGAAAACAAGTGATGTTTAAGGGAAAAAGCAATTTAGAGAGACAATCAATCCATTGGTTTCAGGTGTGTATCTTGGATTTATCATCGGTTCTAGAATAAAGATTCGTGCAAGGCTTCATAATTCTTGATCGACAGTAAACTAATCAAGCAAGTGTCATTTAGTTTATACGAATTCGCACTGTTTTAAAGCAAGCATCAAAACAACGTGTTCGGTCAATCGTGATGTTACAGAAGCGCCACAAAACACCATTAACGTCATAACTGAATTCTATCAATCCTATGAACAAGCGTCATAGACTCTATCAATTTCTATTCAAACTAAATTAAACATGCGATAAGATAGTTCAAATAACGAAAGTTGCTAAGGAGTATCATTATTAAGTGATTAAGCAAAACTGAATCATTAAACGAATCACATAAGCAAAACACAAAGTTTGAGTAATTAAGAAAAACACAAACCGAATTTGCAGCAAGAATTACGGAGATTAAATTGATAGAAAAAGAATTAAAACCATAAAAATGAAATAAACATTGTAACACCCCGGTATTTCTATTGACTAAAAATACCCAAGTGCACATTAGTAACACATCAGAGATATATTTCCTGCTTAGACACTGAATATCACTATAAATTTTTCGCTGAATAAAACCCAAACAGTCTTATTTACAACAAGACGATATGATTCTCAGACCATATACCATCAGCATCTATAGTATTCAGTATCATACAAGAAAGCGGAAGAAAGATATACATTAAATACATAATGTTTCAGTATACAGACAACAAAAGGGAAATAAGCTTAAACATAAAGCTAGGCTATCAGCAACCAGTCCGAGCTCAACCTACTCGTGCCTCTTGGATTTCCGCTGTCCCTGTCTCTCTGTAAAACAACAACATTTAAACAGTGAGATACAATCTCAGTGAGTTCTACCGAGACCCCTACTAACGCTCTCGGTCCAGTTAAAACATTGTTAACTCAACACGGCATCGACTGCGCGAACGCAAACTCCCGATGAACCGCATTATTTTACTTTATAAATTACATTCTTTTAACTTAGCACGACACCGACCCCAGCTTTGGTAATCCCGGTGACTCGTACTAGTCAACATAGTATGATACCAGCCCCAGCTTTGGTAATCCCGGTAACCATACCATTGATAACTTTTGAATGACACCGACCCCAGCTTTGGTAATCCCGGTGACCATTCTTTCTAACTTTAACACGGTACCGGCCCCAGCTTAGGTAATCCCGGTAACCCGCTTCATAACTTTATTACAGCACCGACCCCAGCTTTGGTAATCCCGGTGAACTGTTCTATAACTGTGACGTAACACCGACCCCAGCTTTGGTAATCCCGGTGAACCCCTTTACCAATAGTACTTTCCCTAATGGCTTACGGGCCTAGGGTAAGGGATCATGACTTCCCCGCCTAGTATGTCAACCTCATGGGTCGTCACCCAAACTTGATCTAGTATATATATATATCCACCGCATTTGGGCTAACTCCTATATTCGATATAATTTATATATCGTGAGTCCTAGACCGTTTTAGATGATTTAACAATCATCCCGTGTCATTTATACAATATCACATAGGACTCATAGTCCGCTTTCTATTCGATAAAAACATTAAGTCCACATTCGCTCTCGCATACTAACTCGACAATTTTCAACATAATTTTCAATATCAAAAACAGTTCATTTTGCCTTAAAAATAGAATATTCAGTTAGGCCTCTGAATAAGCTTTCCAACGCATCTTAGAACACCTCAATCGGGTTCCCGGATCAAAAGTTATCGCGAAACGAAAAACAGTGTTTGGTTGCTGAAATTCTGCCAACTGGCGCGCGAGTGGCGCGTGGCGCGCAAACGGCGCGCAAACGGCACGCGAACAGACAGCAGGTTCTGCCAACTGGCGCGCGAGTGGCGCGTGGCGCGCAAACGGCGCGCAAACAGACAGCAGGGGGTCTGTCAAGGGCAGATTTTGGCGGTTTCGCGCGAAAACCGCGATTCCGCTCAATTCCGATTTTCGTTCCGATTGAAAACAGTTTTCACACACATATAATCAAACCCAATCAACATCAAACAATCAATCAAAATCTTAATCAAATCGAAGTTTATCAAAATACGACGATTTTCCAAATAACGGTTTTAAATCAAAATCTCTCGAATCAAATCACCAAAAATTCCATTTTAACGCGACGCAACCCGAGACTCGCCCCAGTCGATTCCTAACCCGAATCAGACAATATCAAGTAATATTCCAGACCAGCGAAAGCGATAAAACAGTTAATCAATTAATTCGAAAAACAAAAATCCTAAACGTGAGTAGAACTCACCCTTGAAGCGTGAACCACGATCGAGCCGAAATCACCGAGTAGCCACACGAACGCTCCCCGCTCCGGCGACACCCAATCCGCTTCCAAAGCTTCCCACTCGATCACGAAACCGCTTTTGACCGGAATACCGATTTCCCCGAAATTCTCCACGGATACTATTCATCTTCTTCAAGCTCAAATTCACTATTCATCCAAAAACCCCAAATTTGGATTCTCAAACCCTAACTCTCCCAACCTTCCAATCGAACATCAATCCGCTTTCCACCTTCATCGGGTTGCCTTCTAATCATCCGTAAACCATCACAATCATCATCAAAAACCGAAATCCTTCCCCAAAACCTTCAATGTTCGAAAATGGCAAAGTGAGAGAGAGTGAGTTGATCGTCACGAAATTGGTACCAAAGCGAAGAGGAAGTAGCGCTGAACGTTTTTCGTGTTGGAAGGAAGTCGTTTCGTTGAGCGGAAGTACCCCCTTTTTCCTCTTCTTCTTCGTCCCCCTTTCTTTCTCTCTTCTTTTCTTTTTCTCTTCTCCTCTCTGTTTCTCGCCTCCTCTCTTCTTTCTTTCTTCTTTTTATTAATTCTTTCCTTTCACACTCACACACATACACGTATAAACATATATTTATTTAATATATAATTGGTAACGCGGTCAAATTACCACATTGATCTAAATCTCCTATTTCGATTCCAAAACTTCCTTGGTCCGTATTATCCGGTTAACGATCCGATGACAACCAATAATTAATTTTAGCACTCAGTAAATTTACCAGTCAAGTGCTAATTTGGTTTAATTGGGTTAACACCCAAATAATTCTACTAATTATTTTGAGGAGCCATCTCAAACACTATTGACAAGCACTTAGGGAGGCTTGGGTGTTTGAGGTGGCTCCTTGGATTTGAAGGAGTTGTTCTTGTGCTTTCTCATATTTCCTTGCATATTCACTCTTGTTTGCATAGTTTTCACAAAATAAGAAACCTATTTCATGCTTGATTGACATTCGGTCATGAGCTCATTTTTAGAGTTCTTGTGTGTTCTTGTTTATTTCATGATTTGGGGATGAATAATGGTTGATTTAGGGTATGTATGTTCCTAGGTTTTAACATCAAGAATTAGGGTTCATACTCCTCTTTTGCAATCTTTGATTTAGTGTGAATAAAAGCATGAGTTAGTTGAGGTTTTACCTTAGGAATATGCATGATAGATTAGGTTTTACCTTGTTTTGTTCTATGTGTTAGTTGTCAACATTTGCATGAAATAAGTTGATGATTCAATGCACAATTGCATTCGGCCATGACTAGGGTTTCTCCCCTTTTGATTGCTTGAAAATTGTCATTTTGATTGTGTTTGAGTAAATGCAAGTGGTGCAATTGTGTATGTTCACTTTTTACCATTTTACTTTACCACTTCATTAACTTTTTTACCAAAAAACAGAAAAACATTTTACCACTTTGGTTTTTACCATTTCACTTAGTTTTTACCAAAACATTTTCATCTCATCTCATAAAACATTTTTACCTTCATGCAAAACATTTTATCACTTGCATCTTTGCATAAAAACCCCAAAACATTTTCTCACTTGCATTTCAAACTTTTTCAACTTTATAAAATAAACCTTAAAATACTTTTACCACTTTCAAGACCAAAAACATTTCATCTCATTTCCAAAACACCAAAACCCAAAAACATTTTACCACTTTCTTACCTAAACTTTTTACCAAAACATTTTCACCCTCATGCATCTTCATTCATCCCTATTTTATGCGACACTCTCATGCATCCTCTTGTCTACTCATTCATACATTCATTCTTGCATGCTCATGCATTCACATGCTTGCCTAATCATGGCTCATTGCTCACATGTTCATTCACCTAACCTAGAATACTCTATGCCTATGATCAATTGTATTCCTTTGTTCTTGATGCCATTTGAATGTCTTGACTTAATTGTGCACAAACCCTTCTACACAATCAAGTGCCCTTATAAGACTACCAACATGTGTAGCATAGAGGCATATGTGCCCCTCTTGAGATTGCTTCCAACTTGTGTAGCAACTCCCCTTCACACACAAACACAATTGTTTTGAGAATTTTGTCTTGCATCTTTGACAATTGAATTCTTTGATTATATTGGCATGCTTAATCTTAGTTAGTGATCTACATGTTTATGACTGCTTCATTGTTGGGTATGTTTGAGCTTCATTCATTCATTTTGCATTTGGTTTTGGACATAGAAATCGATTGAAAATGATTTACCTATTTTCTAAAACTCTTTTCCAAACCAATTAATTTTCAAAGCATTTTCAATAAACAAAAATGAATATTTAGCAGTGATTACCCATAACCTTTGTTAGTTTAATCATTCGCTAATGCTCGTCCTACTTCGAAAACCTTTTCGAAATCATAAAAAAAGCAAGTTGTTACTAATAGTCAATCAGAGCCTTTGTTCGTCTGACTAGAGGTAACAACTCTTTTTGAGTATTTAGCAGTGATTACCCATAGCCTTTTTTAGTGTAATCACTCGCTAATGCTCGTCCTATTGCGAAAACTCACCAAAAGATAAAAAACAAAAACCGTTCAGAAAAAGACAAAGGTGAACTACGTAAGCTTTGAGTTCTCCATCGCACCGGGAGATACGTAGAAGCGGGTCGTAACCCCCGTCAAGCACTTTTTCTCTAAAAAACCTTTTTTTTTTCTCTTTTCTTTCACATAAATAAGATTTTCACCAAGTCTTTTTCAATGCAATTTTTTTTCAATAAGAAGTAGAGAGGCAAGATTAAAGTATTTTCAAATCAACACACTAAAACCACACTTTTAATTAAAGGTTTCCTCTCAGTAGAGAGGATGTGTGGGGTGCTCGTACCTTCCCCACGCATAACCGACCCCCGAACCCAAATCTTCAGTTTCCAAAGGCCAATCGCTTTCCAAAAAAGGTTTTCCTAATATTTTTCTAAATAAATATTGGTGGCGACTCCGTTGTTTTAAAGAAAGTTGTAAACGAGAACAGTTCTCTCCCAAGGACTTTTTCGGGCGCAACAGCCATGTAGGTGCACCACTTCTTTGAAAACCAAATCAGCAACGTGGCAAGCATCATCCACCTTTTTGCATGGAATGAAATGTGCCATATTTGAGAACCTGTCCACAACAACAAAAATAGAGTCTTTCCCGTTCTTTGTTTTAGGTAACCCTAAGACAAAGTCCATGGAAAGGTCAATCCAAGGATATTCGGAACAGGCAATGGAGTATATAAACCATGGGGCATAACTTTGGATTTCGCCTTCTTGCAAACAATGCACCTTTCACAATATTTTTGCACATCAACTTTCATGTGAGGCCAATAAAAATGTTCTTTCAAAATTTCCAAAGTTGTAGGAACACCAAAATGTCCCATTACACCCCCTTCATGCGCCTCTTTGACTAAGAGTTCTCTGACGGATCCTTTTGGCACACACAACCTTTTTTCTTTAAACAAATAATCATTGTGCCTAAAAAATCCATTATGGGCAGCATCCACACATTCAGCATATTTAACAGAAAAATCAATATCATGCTCATACAATTTCTTAATGTGTTAAAGACCAAAAATTTTTGTTTCAAGGGTAGAGAGTAAGGAGTACCTTTTTGACAATGCATCAGCCACAACATTGGCTTTATCCTTCTTATGCTTTATCAGATAAGGAAATTTCTCCAAAAATTCAACCATTTAGCATGCCTCTTGTTCAACTTACGTTGTCATGTTAGATACTTCAAGGACTCATGATCACTACGAATGACAAATTCTTTTGGTAGCAAATAATGTTGCCATGTTTGCAATGCCCTTACTAAGGCATACAATTCCTTATCATAAGTTGAGTAATTTAGGGAAACCTTTTTTAATTTTTGACTAAAATAAGCCATTGGATGACCTTCTTGAATCAAAATAGCCCCAATTCCAACATTGGAAGCATCACATTCAATTTCAAAAGATTTTGAAAAATTAGGCAATGCTAGAGCTTTTCTTTAAGGATAGAAAAAGCTTGTTCTTGCTTCTCACCCCATTTAAAACCAATTTATTTTTTAACACTTTCGTTAAGTGGTGCAGGAATATTACTAAAATCCTTGACAAACCTCCTATAAAAACTTGCTAAACCATGAAAATTTCTTACCTCAGTCATACTTTTGGGAGTTGGCCATTCTTGGATTGCCTTCCCCTTTTGCTTCGTCCACATGTACTCCTTGAGATCATATGACAAAACCTAGAAAAATAACTTGATCCGTGCAAAAAATACATTTTTCCAAGTTTGCATATAAACTCTTTTCTTAGCACATTTAAAACATGCATTAGATGAATGCAATGGTTCTCTAAATTTTTGCTATATATCAAGATATCATCAAAATATACAACACTAAATTTTCCCAAAAATTCCCTCAAAACATGGTTCATTAATCTCATGAAAGTGCTGGGTGCATTAGTTAATCCAAACGGCATAACTAACCACTCATATAAACGATATTTAGTTTTGATGATATCCACTTTTCAAATCAATTTTGGAAAATAAACATGCATCAAACAATTCATCAAGCAAGTCATCTAACCTAGGTATTGGATGCCTATACTTGATAGTGATATTATTAACAGCCCTACAATCAGTGCACATTCTCCAACTACCATCTTTCTTAGGAACTAAAATAACAGGGACAACACATGGACCTAAACTTTCTCTTACCCAACCTTTACTTACCAACTCAGCGACTTGTTTTTGTATCTCTTGTGTTTGTTGTGGATTGCTCCGATAGGCTGGCCTATTAGGCAAAGCGACCCCTAGGACGAGATCAATATGGTGCTCAATCCCTCTCAAAGGTGGCATCCCCCTTGGTACTTCCTTAGGTAACAATTCCTCAAATTTCTGCAAAAGAGAATTTATGCAACTACGCATTTCTTGAGTGATAGGTAAATATTCCAGCAAAGCCACCTCTTTGCTAAAAAGCAAATATAGGGGCTGACTTGAAAAAATAGCATTTTTAACCTCCCCTTTTGTCGCCTTCAAACTTTATTTCTTTTTTTCATCATTCTTTTTTTCCTCACTTTGTTTTCTCTCTTTTTCTTTGGCGATCTTTTCTTCTTTTTCTTTTTCTTTTTCACATTTTTCTCTTAATATTTTATGATCATCTCTCACATCACTTGGACTCAAAGGAGTCAATACAATACGTTTTCCATGATGAACAAAAGAGTACTTGTTGGTAGGCTACCCAGCGATGCACTCATGATATTCTCTACCCCCCATGTAGCGTTTTTGCCTTCTGTGAGAATCAAACCATGTACCCAGAGGCTTAGGTACATGCTCAATGCATTCCCACGGACGTATTTGTAATGACCTGAATTTTTGTCACAAGTACACTGATATTGTACTATGCTCCGCATTTAATGAATATAATAGTATTTGTAAGTTGGTGACTAATGTGTGATATATGCTTTTATAGGACCTATTATATATATCCTATATGATATAATATATATAAAAAAAAGTAGTCTGAGTTTCGACAAGAACTGTTGACATATTTCTGTAAAATGCTATGTTTTTGGGTGAGGTTTTCCACGAAACGAATTCTATTGTGATCGGATCTCGACGAATCGCAGTATATGAGCATTTTAAAATATTTTTGAATTTTGGGAATGTTCTGAAAAATGTTTTAATACATGAAAAATATATGGACTTTTAGAAGGAACAAAATTGAACAAAAACGTCCACAGATCGAAAATCTACATAACGCCAAAACGACTCTGAAAAGTGTATTTAGTCTTAGAGAAAACGAAAAACCTAAATCCCTAAATGGGTTCTATGGTAAAAGTCCGTTAACAAACTAATATTTAGCCCAAAACCCGTTTTACAATGTACTGCTTCCGTATTTTGCAGTTTTGACCTTCAGTTCTTCGGAATTGGGTCTCGATCTTAACAGAAGAATTGTAGCCCTGGTCCTTAGCTTTCCAACGCATCATCACATGCCTCAATCGGATAACCACAGCCAAAGGTATGACCTCCAAACTAGACAGGGGTCAATATGCAATAAAAACTAGAATTAAAAACCAAGTGAAAAGCTATAAAGAGTGCATTAAAATGCACTTATCAAATTCCCCCACACTTAAGATTTTGCACTCCGGGGTAAAACACACAAAACAGGACAAAAAAACAATACATGAATTTCCAATGAACCCAAAGAATGCACAGTCATAAGAGATATGCTTTTCCTAGGCTTCAAGAAGAATGACAATCAAAGATAGAACTTAATTGCGATCAAGGCAAACAAGAGGATAGAGCACCAAAGAGTGAATCATAAGTGATGACTCCTCAAAAGATTTGTAGAAGTAATGCTCTCAGTTACTCAAGTGCCTAGCCTTGTGTTTATTCTCATATAAATACTAAGCACATTAATGAGAGTTAGAACTATCATATGCTAGACAAGCTTCTAACATCCACACTTAAGAGAACACATGCGCATAAGATCAAAAGGTCTTTATAAGCATTGTAATGGGGCCAAGGCCAAGGTGGGATATTCCTTAGGGGAACTAGGCAAAAAAGAATCTAAGAGGATAAAGAAGCAATGAAAACAAATTGTAAAGTGTGCATGAGAGGATCCAACTTCAACAAGGTATGATGAATTTCTCTATTTTGACATACTTCTCCACATAACTCTCTCTACACACTTTCATTCTTCTTGAAACAAAAATTAAAAGAAATGCACACTTTTTTTTCTTTCTTTCACTTTTTTTTTCTTTTTGGGGAATATTTTTCTATACAAATTTACTTGCCAAACTTTCCATTGAGAATCCAAGAACTAACCCAGTGAGAACCACTATTGCAATAATTTGGACACCGCCACACTTATGGATATGACAATTTTGAATTCAAAGCTCATTCACCCCCTAAGATTGGGTAATATCATTGTTTTTCACTTTTGGGCTTGTAATGAGCTATAAAACAAAGAATGGGATAAAAAGGCTCAAAGGTGCTTACACAAAGGGATAAATTCAGGGTAGGCTTATTTTGCTAGTAGCTAAAAAAGAACAAACAGGCATGTGAACAAGTGATTCAACAAGAATCAAGTCATGTTCTAGAGTAACTACCAAACATGAGTGAGTCGCAAACAAGAACGGAGAGAATGGCAAAAAGATTAGTCCATCCTCACCAGGGACACTGACTATGACAAATGATGCAAAATCTAGTGCTCATATCCAACTTATTAAACCAAGAGCAACAAGAAATCAATCAAATCATGTCACAACACCTATGGTCCTAGAATAGTAAAATCACTCACAACTTATGCAAATTAAAAATTCATATAAAAACATGCAAAAATAACAATTTTTTTTTCTTTTATTATAGTTAAACATTAAAGACATAAAAACAAAAAGACATCCCCCCACACTTAAATCACACAATGTCCTCAGCGTAAGCAACAAGTATAACATAAGAATAAGGAAAGAAAACTCCCTCTTGAAGGTGGAGAACTTGAACCTTGTGACTGGATGGTATTCACCAAAGAAGTCTCTTTTATGGTCACCTTCTTCTTCCACACATCCAAAATTAAGGGACTGTGTTGTAGCGGTTTTTGCTGTACTTACTCGCTAGGAATGTCCGCCAAGGTCCATCTGATACCTTTCCTATGTTCCCTTAGAATTGGAGGCAGATTTTCCTGTTCAGATTCAAGGATAGATGAAATAAGCATAGAGAAATTTTCACTTCCCTCTAAATATGCATTTTTCAAATATTTAGGGAGCGGTTTGAGCTCTACAACATGTGGCTGCTCAATTGCAACAACAGCTACATCCACAACATCAGATATTCAAAGTGTATCAACCTGCTAAGTATTCTCAATCTCAGTGCACAGAAGGATTATCAAAACATGTGTAATCAACCAAACCATCAAGATAGTCCATTTTACAAAGGGAATGCTCTTCCATGGGGTGTTTCTTAGTATCAAAGATGCCAAATTTTTCACTAGTGTCACCAAATTTTATAGCTTTGTTATTTTTTGCAAGAACTGTTTTAGGCACCCTCGGGGGTCCAACAAGAGTAATTGCACTAACAATGGGAGTATTTATGACAATATGATTCACTACTTACAGGGCAGGCAGTTGGTTTGATCTCTAGGCCTGTATCTGATTAACTGCAATGGTAACTGTCCAACTATTATCTCCAATTCCTTATGTGTGGAATTCGTTGTTTGTTGGAATTGGAGATTTTTACTAGCCATCTGTTTGATGAGATCCTCGATCCAGTGAAGGTTCATAAACAACAGCCATGTTTTAGTCAATTGATTCAGAATTAGAATCAGAATCAAAGAGGTTATGCTAAAATTAAGGCAGAAAATAAAAAACGAATCAAACCTAATCTAAAAAATAAAAAAACACAACTAAAAATCTAATAAAATCGAAGAAGGTTATGTAATTTTTTTTCGATTTTTCTGAGATTATCGACATTTCAAAAAATTAATTAAAAATAGAAAAAGAAGGAAATATCGGATTTTTCCGCCTTAGCTCCTTCTTTGGGAGTCCTAATCCTTTTTTTTTTGATTTTTTGAACATTTTTCAGATCAATCTGACGAGACCCACCGAAAACTGACAGAACCTGCAAAGCAACAAAACAAAGAAAAAAACAAAGGTTAGTGGTTGGTTGGGTTCTTAATTTGGCAATCCCTAGAGAGAGGTCCCCGACAACGGTGCCAGGTGTGTTAACCTTGGGTCAAAATAATTAGAAAATGTAGTATCAAGGTGAGTTAACCTTGGTCGTCTCCCAAGGACCTCTAAGATTAAGATTACCAAAATAAAGTTCAAAAATAACAATAAAAAAGGGGGAGTTTTTGTAGAAAACAAGTGATGTTTAAGGGAAAAAGCAATTTAGAGAGACAATCAATCCATTGGTTTCAGGTGTGTATCTTGGATTTATCATCGGTTCTAGAATAAAGATTCGTGCAAGGCTTCATAGTTCTTGATCGACAGTAAACTAATCAAGCAAGTGTCATTTAGTTTATACGAATTCGCACTGTTTTAAAGCAAGCATCAAAACAACGTGTTCGGTCAATCGTGATGTTACAGAAGCGCCACAAAACACCATTAACGTCATAACTGAATTCTATTAATCCTATGAACAAGCGTCATAGACTCTATCAATTTCTATTCAAACTAAATTAAACATGCGATAAGATAGTTCAAATAACGAAAGTTGCTAAGGAGTATCATTATTAAGTGATTAAGCAAAACTGAATCATTAAACGAATCACATAAGCAAAACACAAAGTTTGAGTAATTAAGAAAAACACAAACCGAATTTGCAGCAAGAATTACGGAGATTAAGTTGATAGAAAAAGAATTAAAACCATAAAAATGAAATAAACATTAAGCACTGAACACCAAAATTCTTACGGCAACACCCTTCACCAATAGATTGATCTAAGCCTTTAAGCTTCCATGGTGGTTTGAGAACCAAATCCTCAAAATTGTATAATAATGCGTAAGTGGCCCAAGACGGCTCTGAAAAGTGTATTTAGTCTTAGAGAAAACGAAAAAACTAAATCCCTAAACGGGTTCTATGATAAAAGCCCGTTAACAAACTAATATTCAGCCCAAAACCCGTTTTACATTGTACTGCTTCAGTATTTCGGTGTTTTGACCTTTAATACTTCGGAATTGGGTCTGGATATTAACATAAGAATTGTAGCTATGGTCCTTATATTTCCAACGCTTGTTCGTACGCCTCAATCGGATAACCACAGCCAAAGTTATGGCCTGCAAAGTAGATAGGGGTCAATATGCAATAAAAAGAAGAATTAATCAAGAAATAACTATATTGCTCAAATAAGACCCAAAATCTAGAAGCGCGCTAAGACTTAAATATTAGACACCAAACACAGTCCAAAACACCAAGTGAAAAGCTATAAAGAATGCGTTAAAATGCATTGATCAATCGTTGGCGTTTCAGATTTCCTGAAGCTTATGTTAGAGTGTTGGCTCGTGTTTCTTACTCTGATCATCACCCAATTTTCATTATTCCTAGAGGCAGAAGTTCGAAAGCCTCTGGTTAATGGACAAGTCTTACATGGAGCAGGTCAAGCAATGTTGGAACACTAATGTGAGTATAAAAACAATCTCTCTCAGTTGGAGCACAACTTGTGACTGTGGAAACAAAGTACCTTTGCAACTATGATGAAGAAGAAGAGGGAGCTGCTGGCCAGATTAGCAGGAATTCAATAGAAGCAACACTCGGGTAGAGAACGAAGTTATCATAGGAAGCTGGAAAAGAAGTTGCACGATGAGCTGAATATAACCAATTATCAAGAAGACTTACTGTGGTTTCAGAGATCTAGAGCCAAATGGCTTGCAGATGGAGATAGAAATACGAGGTATTATCACCTTAAAACAACTGCTCGCTGAAGGAAAAATCATATTCTTGCCTTGAGGAAGCATGATGGTGAATGGGAAAATAATGAAGCCAACATCAAAGCCATTGTCAATGAGTTCTATCAGAAGCTGTATAGTGAGGAAAGTAAGGATAATAGCTAGTATCAAACGACTCTATCTTTTCCTGTCATTGATAATCTTGAGCTGCAAAGAGTTGTTGAACCAGTAAACGAGCAAGAAATAAAACAGACAATGTATAGTATGGTGCCTTAGAAACCCCAAGACCTGATGGTTATCCTGCTGGATTCTATCAACACTCCTGGGATGTAGTAGGGGATAGTGTGTGTGATTTTGTGCGTAAGGTTTGGAATGACCCTAGCCTGATTTCGCTAGTTAATCAAACTGATATCTGCCTGATTCCCAAAATTGCCAAGCCTCCATTTGTGGATCACTTTCGGCTTATATCCCTGTGTAACTCGTTATATAAACTGATTAGCAAGATCATTGTGGAGAGGTTTAAATATATAGTGCCCAAAGTAGTGAGTCCTTTCCAATCAGGTTTTATATAAAGAAGGAAAATTCAAGAAAATATTGTCGTTCCTCAAGAGATGGCCCATAGCACGGCTAAAATGAGGGGGGAAATGATGCCTTTGCAATCAAAGTTGTTCTCTACAAAGCCTACGATAAACTTAATTGGTCGTTTTTTAGAAAAATTCTGGAAGAAATTGGGCTTCCAGTAACTGTAGTTCAGCTTATTATGAGTTCTATCACTACAGTGCAAACTAATGTGAAGTGGAATGGTGTGAGATCTGAATACTTCAACTCGCAAAGGGGTATTAGCCAAGGGGACCCAATGTCTCCATATATATTTGTGTTATGTATGCATAAACTGTCTCATGTGATATCTGAGTGTGTTGAAGATGGAAGGTGGATTGGGATAAAAGATGGGAGAAATCACCCATCTGTCTCTCATTTGATGTTTGCTAACGATCTCCACCTTTTTGGGCACGCTAACTGGCAGCAAATGAATTGTGTTCCGCATGTTCTTGATAAATTCTGCAAACTGTCTGGGCCAAATCATGTTGAGGGCCCAGGCATGAGGCACCTTACCATCATGAACATAGTTGGTCTAATGAAACTTGGTTGGGAATTGAGATTCCATTCAGAGGCACTATGGAGTCAAGTGTTGAGAGGAAAGTATCAACGACCTACAATGAACAACCAGCATTAGACTTCCGAAGGGACTGATTCTAGTCTATGGAAGAGTATTGTTCCTCTTGAGAAGTATATCGAGAAGCATGAGTTCTGGGTGGTAGGGAAGCAAGCACAAAAGCTATTCTCCAGATGCCCTTTCATATAGTTGTTGGGCTTGCCTCCCTACGTATAGATTCACTAGTGGAAAAAACACATTTTATAACAGGAATTCATATCGGTTAAAATCAACCTGATGTTAAAAGTGACGCGGTGGCAGTTTTGTAATTAAAATTACTTTTTTTATATCGGTTGGCATTGGAACCGATATAGAAAGCGAAAAAATTATCTTTCATATCGGTTCATGTATATAACCGATATGAAAAGTCCAAAAATTAGGCATTCCATAACGGGTCCAGAGACCACCCGTTATAGAAACGAAGCAAATTTACTTCCCCTTCGCTCCCTCTCACTCTCATTCATTCGCAGAAACCCTACGTACGCATCTCTCTCCCCTCTCATTCGCATCTCTCTCGCATCTTCCTCTCGCAGAAAACCAGAAAAGTGAAAACGCTAGTCTTCTTCCTCGACCCTGTCTCTTTCTGGACCTTCGCAGAAACCCTACTCAAACCATTGTTGCCCAACTTCAAGCCTCATCACCACCCCGCAGCCAGGAGCTCCGGTGAGCCCTCATCTCACTTCTCTATGCTTCCTGCGAACTGAAATCACCAACGAAGAGGAACGAACCGGCTTGGACGCACAATCACCGCCCATAACAGGTTTGTATCTTTCTCAGTCGTTTTGTGCATGATAGATTAGCGCTTATTCGTTTGTTTAAGCGGTTGTAGAGTAGAAGAAGTTTTCAAATCGATTAATAGGATTAATTTCTCTGTAAATATACATCAGGATCTTGCAAAAACTGCAGAACAGAAATGTTAGGGTTTTTTTTTGTTTGTTTATTTCTTTTTTCTTCTGGTTGTTGTTGCTCGGTGCTGTCACTGTAATTGCGAGAAGATATTGTTACTCTGCTGTTTGCAACCAAGGAATGAGAATCATCTTTTATTTTTTGTTTTCGCCTTCAATTTTCAGTTTCTTTCGTTTTCTCAAACAGAAAATAAAAAACTATAGAACGGAAAATCTGCAAAGGTAACATGCAATTTGCTGCTTTAGCAACAAGGAGATCACCATTACAGAAGTATCTCACTTTCAACTTGTTATCACGTGAATACCACTCCTTCTTCACCTCACTAGGTTGCTCATGGAATTCTTTGATCACATTAAGCATGTCATCCATAACACAAACTGGAACACCATGATTCACCATTTGAAAGAATCCCCATGTTTCTGATGCTTCACGAATCTCACTGATTATTTCTGACCTCCTACACATTTCATACCCTGTGAAATCTATCACAGGAACTTGGAACAAACATGAACTTGATTCTTCTGCTGATGATGATGATGAACTTTGAAGAGGTTCTTTTGGATGAATAAGAAATCTAGGAAGCTTAACAATACCAGAGTCTACAAGTCCTTTAACTCCAGCTTTGGTTTCATCAAATTCCCTCACTTCTTTGGCTCTGTCATAACCATTTTCACCTAATACCTTCACTTCCATTATGCTAGACATAGTCTCTTTCAGTTTTCTGATAGTAACTGATAAAGGGTTTGGTTCAAATTTGAGACTTGAGTGGACATTAAATGGAGAAGGGTACAAGATGCCAAACCTTGAAATTGAATGTAGCAAAATAAAATAATATAAAGAAAATGTGACATTAGATGCCTTTGTTATGAATTAAAAATGTAAGGATAGGCCACCAATATTAATAGATACCCACTTTTGGTCTGGCTCCAACCACTACACTGTTACAATACTGATATAATAATGTTTTCTTAGCTTAGATTGTATGGCGATGTTTTCAAAAGATTTGCTAGTAACGCTGACTCTACTATACTAATGGCCAATGGGCAATGGCATTCATTTCCACCAGCTGGAATCTTTGCATGCCTCTTTTGTGAGAGTAAAAATTCTCTTCATTAATTTCTGAAAAAATAAAGATCGCTGTTTGGGTTTGGGTTGGCAGTGTTTGTGTTTTTCTGGTTTTTGGTTGCATTGCTCAAATTGTATTTCTCTTCATAGACTTTGGCATATGTTCTCTTCATAATTGTATATGCTCTGAATAATCAACTTTTCACTAACACAGTGGTAGGTGTTGTCATGGTTTGAGACTTGAGATCTTTGATGTAAATTCAGTTTTCATACTGTAGTCCTTAGGTGGCTGTGCACATTAGCTTGCTAAATGTTGTTTCATTTAAAAAAGTTCTCAAGTTTTTTATGAGAACAATATTTTGCTAGAATCTGCACCTGCATAGCAGTAGCTGTAGACCTATAATCTTCATTGTGTTTATGATTTCATCCATGACATTAATAAATAAAAAATTGCATTTTACAGTTTGCCTTATTCATTCAAACTAGTTAGTACTTAGTTGAGATTAGTGACCATTAAGGCTTCTACTCAAATAATGTACAATTGTACATTGTGTTTTTGTTTTTGTTTGGATTAAATTGTACTTAGTCTGGATTAAATTGAAATCTTAGAACCCTGATTTCTTTTGTTTTTGTTTTTTCAACTTATTTTATGTGTTTATCTTTTGCACGCCTCTACCCTATCTTTGAATATTTATCTTTTTAGCTAATAGGTATGCATTATGTTTGCAGGATTGATATTGGAAAGATATACAGAAGAGAGGCTTTGTTTTCCCTGATTTAAGCTGCCTACAGAACAAAAAAGGTATCATATAGAGGTAGACATCTTTATAATCCTACAAGATATGAAATAGAAAGACTTATTTAAGCAATGCAAATTTTTTGGATGTTCTGGATGTTCATAATGCTAAACTTAGGAAAACGTAAATAATAGTAAGCATCCATTTAGCTTTAGAAAACGTGACCAATTTTTGTAATGATTAATTCAGCTTCATTTGAATATTTTGACTAATTTAGAGGACCAAAAACATTGAATTTTAAGATAAGGCATGGCACTCATGCTTGTGTTTTTTCGAAAAAGAGAATCACCAAATATTTCTTTCTGAAGTCATGTTGCTTGTGTTTTTTCGAAAAAGGGAATCACCAAATAGTTCTTCTGTCTCAAGCACTAGCACTAGCAAAAATAAAAGATTATATATGTGGTATTTATTTTGTTGAAGTCATGTTGCCTTCAGTTTCAGTTTATCTAGTTGCAACTTGCAATTACCAATATTTATTTTCTTATTTATTAGATGCTTCCACTGGGGCTGTTCGCTGATTGTTTCCTGCTTTTTTCCTTCGTTGCAGAGGATTCCAAGCTCCTCTACTCTATCTTTAATTACTTTGGTCTATTTTCCACTACTACTATGCTTTCACTCTAGTTGGATCAATACTAGCTGCCTAAGTAGTTATGGATCGTAGTTGGATCAATACTAGCCGTCTAAGTGATGAGTATGAGAAGGGCGTGGAAGAGTTTCTAGAATTTGCTAAAAGAAGTTGTCCAAAAAATAATGAAAAGTTTATTTGTCCTTGTGTTAGCTGTAAGTTTTATTGTCCTTGTGTCAACTGTTTGAATACTGACAAACTAGTTGTTAAGGACATTCGCGATCATCTTCGTTGTGATGGCTTTAACAAGAGTTATACAAGGTGGATATGGCATGGTGAATCGTCGGGAATACCAAGCACATCCCAGAGAGAGGAGGTTAATGTAGATATGAATGATCGACTAGAAGAGATGATTCGAGATCTTGGACCAGAGTCTTTTCAGCAAACATGTATGTATGATACTTTGTGCAGCGACAACGTAGAGTCGTTGTATCCGGGGTGCACCAAGTTCACACGGTTGTCAGCCGTGTTAAAATTGGTCAACCTAAAGGCAAAAAACGGGTGGACCGATACAAGTTTCACATAATTGCTTGAGTTGCTGAAAGACATGCTTCCAGAAGGTAACACATTACCAGACCGTAACTATGAGGCGAAAAAGATATTGTGTCCTGTGGGTTTGGAGTATAAAAAAATACATGCATGTCCTAAAGATTGCATATTGTACAGGAAAGAATTTAAAGATAAGCATGTGTGTCCTACCTGTGGGACATCACGCTACAAAGTGAAAGATGATGATTCTAGTTGTGATGTGAGCACAAAGGGTTCTCCAGCAAAAGTGTTATGGTATCTTCCAATAATTCCAAGATTCAAGCGATTGTTTGCTAATGCAAATGACTCAAAGAACATTAGGTGGCATTCAGATGAACGAATATGTGATGGACAGCTTCGCCATCCGGCCGACTATTTGCAATGGAAGAAAATTAATTGTTTGTTTTCGGAATTCGGCAATGAGCCAAGAAATCTTAGACTTGGACTTGCTACGGATGGAATAAATCCGTACGGTAACTTAAGTAGTAACCATAGTTCATGGCCCGTTCTCTTGATAATTTACAATTTATCCCCTTGGTTGTGCATGAAGCGCAAATACATGATGTTATCTATGATGATTTCGGGCCCAAAACAACCAGGGAATGACATAGATGTTTACCTAAGTCCCTTGATTGAACATTTGAGAATGCTATGGGAGGAAGGAGTTGATGTGTTTGACGGATATAGAAATGAGTATTTCAAGTTGCGTGCCATGTTATTTTGTACAATCAATGACTTTCCAGCATACGGGAACTTGTCTGGGTATAGTGTTAAGGGGCATAAAGCATGCCCTATTTGTGATGAAAACACATGTTATCATCAACTACAACATGGAAGGAAAACTGTTTACCTTGGACATCGTAGATTTCTCAGACATAATCATCCGTATCGGAGGTTGAAAAAAGCTTTTAATGGATATCAAGAGAATGATATTGCTCCAAAAGCCTTAACTGGAGAAGAAGTTTATCAACGAGTTAAGGAGATCAAAGTTATATTTGGAAAGTCGCAAAAACAACCTAATGAGAAAAATAAATGGAAGAAGAGTTCAGTGTTCTTTGATCTTCCATACTGGTCCAAACTTGATGTTAGACATTGTATTGACGTCATGCACGTGGAAAAAAATGTATGTGATAGTGTTATCGGAACGCTTCTCAACATTCAGGGAAAGACAAAGGATGGTGTGAATGCTCGATTAGATTTGGTTGTGATGGGTATTAGAGAGCAATTAGCTCCGCAACAAAGAGGTAAATCCACATATCTTCCCCCGGCATGTCATACATTGTCCAAAAAAGAGAAAAAAAGTTTTTGTGAGTGTTTGCGTGGTGTCAAAGTACCACAAGGTTACTCCTCAAATATCAAGAGACTTGTCTCGATGAAGGATCTCAAATTAGTTGGCCTAAAGTCTCATGATTGTCATGTCTTAATGCAACAACTTCTACCGGTGGCTCTTCGTGACATTTTGCCTAAAAAAGTTCGACATGTCATAACTAGATTGTGCATATTCTTCAATGCTATATGTAGCAAAGTCATTGACCCTTTGAAGTTGGATGACTTGGAAAATGAGGCTGCCATTATATTGTGCCAATTGGAGATGTATTTTCCTCCTTCTTTTCTTGACATTATGGTTCACTTAATTGTTCATCTAGTGAGGGAAACTAGATTGTGTGGCCCTGTTTATTTAAGGTGGATGTACCCAATTGAGCGATACATGAAAATATTGAAAGGGTATGTTAAGAACCAATATCGTCCTGAAGCATCTATCAATCAGAGGTACGTTGCGGAAGAAGCTATTGAGTTTTGTTCAGATTACATGTCTAAGGTGGAACCTATAGGGATTCCTAAGTCTCGTCATGAGGGAAGATGTGCAGGAAAGGGTACGCGAGGTTTAGCTATTAAGAGCATGAGTCGGGCAGAAGTTCTTCAGGCACATATGTATATATTGAATAACACTAGTGAGGTTCAACCTTACTTATCTACTCATAAAAACATTGTCAAGGAGAAGTATCCTCGAATGAGCGAAAAAGAAAAGTTGATTGAGCATGACAAGACTTTCCTAAATTGGTTTAAAGAGCAAATCGTTAATGCTGATAGTGTTTCTGAAACATTAGAATGGCTAGCACATGGGCCTAACTTTGATATCATATGTTGGGGTGGATATGATATCAATAAGTTTTCATTTTATACAAAGACCCAAGATGACAAGAGTACAATGCAAAACAGTGGGGTTATGGTTGTGGCTGAATCCATGCACTTTTCTAGTTCATAGGATAAGCGCCCCGTCATGGCATCCATATCTTATTTTGGAGTTATTGAAGATATTTGGGAGGTTGATTACACTAAATTTACTGTACCCATTTTTAAATGTAAGTGGGTAGACAATAATAGTGGTGTACAAATTGATGAATTAGGATGTACATTGGTGGACCTTAACAAGGTAGCTTATAAGGAGGAGCCTTTTATCATGGCATCTCATGCGAAACAAGTGTTTTATGTTAGTGATCCTTCTAGCCAAAGATGGTCTGTGGTTCTCCAAGGAAAAAATATACATGCTAATGATCAAAACCAAGATTCAACTCTTGATATTTCTGAGACTCCTTCTTTCTTATCACAAATGCCTATTTTTATTGATGAAACTGAATTGGACGATGTTCATGCAACTCGTGATGATCATCAGGAAGCGATATGGGAATAGATAATAAGTTAAGTTTATCTTTTTGTTTCATGATGTTTAAAATATCTTTATCTTATTGCTTTGTGCTCCTTATAAGTTTTTCTATGTATGTTATTTATCTGTTATCTCAATGTGTTTATACTTTATTGTTTTTGTTTAAACAGGCCCATGGATGACCAATCAAACATCTCTCCAAGGAAAATAAAGGGTAGACGTGCTACAAGGTTAAAGGATTTAACACGTGACCGTGTTGGTGATCAAAGGCGTACAGTTCAATTTGATGAGTTGACCGGCCTTGCTATTGGGCCAAATGCAGTAAGGTTCAACAGTTTCATAGGCCTTTTAGCTCGAAGCAAGCCTAGTATCTTGGTAATGGATTGGAAAGATGTTGATGAAGATGTTAAAAATAAGATGTGGGAAACTATCATGGTACTCATGACATGCCTTCTATTTTGAATTAGTTTTTTACATTGGTAGAATCATTGGTAGCACTTTTTGAATGATTCAGAAGCATGTTTATGGCTAAGATTAAACAATGATGCATTTTATAACGATATTATTAAGTTTTTCATTTTGTTTTGTAATTTAGAGCACATTTGATGTTCCAAATACTGAATTAGTGAAGAAGAAAGTGATTCGATATGCGGGGTGATCTTTGGAAGGCTTTTAAAACACAACTCACAAGCAAATATGTATTTGGAGAACGAAAGGATGAATCTCCTTGTGAAAAGTATTCGTTCCTTGATGAGGAGACGTGGGAGCAGTTTGTTCAGTCCCGATTAACACCCACATTTCAAGTAAGTTCGAATTATAGTCTACCTAATATATTTATTTAATTTTTTTGTATTTATTTGCATGTTATTATTGATAATAGGAGAAAAGGAAAAAAGCACAAGAAGTTCAGTCAAATAATCTCTACCCTCACACTTTGTCTCGTGGGGGTTATGGTTTGCTTCGTGAAAAGATATTGAAAGAAAGGGAGAAAGAGAATGAAGAAGCATCCCGATCTGATCCTTCGCTAGTTGTCAATCCACCATCACCACCTAAACGCCATGAATTATGGAAGAGAGCCAGACAAAAGAGAAATGGTGCTTTTACATCTGAAAAAGCACGCGTTATTGCTGAGAAGATTGTAAGTAAATATTCAATTTTAATTTTAACAAGAATGCTCAAGTTTTAAGCATGTTTGTGAATTACATGTTCTAGGATTCTCTAGAAGAAGAATCTTCACAAGGAACCTTGGTTCCACATGGACGCAAAGATATATTGGCTAGTGCGATTGGGTGTCCCGAGCACCCCGGTCGTGTTCGTGGTGTTGGACGAGGTGTGGGTGTAATATCCCCTATTTTCGCTATTTAAATTATTTGGCGTGAATTATTGTTTAGTGATTTATTGACTCAGTAGGAAATACATTGTTTTGAAAGTGAATTGCTTGCTTGAATTATTATGAGCATCACGTGTTTAATTAAAATTAATTAGCATCAAGTTGAGTTAATTAGGAGAGATTTAAGTGGACATTAGTGAGGGGGGGCATTGTGGTCTTTACGCATGATAAGTGGAGGGTAATTCAGTCTTTGCACCCTAAGTTAAGTGGGCAGCTGAAGCCCCACCCCCCAATACCCCCCCTACCCCTTCATTTTGTCACAAACCAGAAACTGAAATCAGAATAGGATAGAGAGAAGGGGGAGAGAGTTCACAAGGGAGGAGGAAGAAAAGAGGGAGAGAACACCATGGAAACCCTCATGCATGTTTCATCCAAGACCTGAACATCATTCCTTTTTCCTTCACCTTTCCATTCATGCTCATATGAAACACTAAATCATCACCTCCTTTGAGTTACCATTTTCGCACCCACCTCCATTCATGAAGAAATAAGTTCTGCAGGAAAACCCGTTTTACCTACCTTCAGTGTTTCGTTCGTATCTCCCTGAGCACGACTCCGATCATCGTGATTCTTGTCCCTCTGGAAACTAGACACAAAGCTCTTCATTTTGGGCACAAGAACCGCAGGATTTCATTGAGAAATGAGAGAGATATCACACTCACAACTTTCGGATTAAGAATCAGCCACTGTTCCGAAGCAGTCCTATTGTTTTGTTAATATCTCCCAAACCACTGGTTGCATGTAAGTGAATCTTTCTCCATCAGAAAGTAGAGAAAATTCCCTTCACCGTAGACCCTCGTTTTGCTAAGTTTGGTTGAGATTTGAGTGAGTTACGCTCGTTGCAAATTGGCGGTGTGTTGCTGGAAATAGCTGGAGCGGATTCGTGATTCCGTTAGTTCGTGTTCGAGAAGTTTCGGCGTCGGGAGTATCGTCGTCACGAAAAGGTGAGTTCTATACTCACTAGGATTGTTAAAAATCATGTGTTGTGTTCTGAGATATTGAGTCACGCGTTTTATGAAAAACCGGTGTCGAATCGATTTCGAAAATATCGCTCTAAGTCATAGAGTCGTTTGATTGTTGGACTGAAATTGTGATTAAAATTGCATGATTGATATGTGGATTGTGATGATTGGATTATGTCTGGAATTATGTGTATAAACTCTGTTTGAAGGTTGGATGTCGATCGGGTTACGGATTAGAAACGTTCGGAAAGCGAAACGGAACGAAAGAGGAAATTATTCTGAGTTCACAGGACGCACGGACCGTGCGCCCCTGGGCACGGATCGTGCGCCCCCTTCGGGTTGCCAATTTGAGAAAAGTAATAGGACGCACGGATCGTGCGCCCCTGGGCACGGATCGTGCGCCCCCTTCTGGTACCGTACTCCTAAATTCCGTTTCGCCGCTCCTTTCGGTTCCAAACCTCTTCCGATCTCCTTCTCAACCAACTGTGATGATGTGACTCTATTAATACCATTGGTTGATTGTTTATAACTCGCTCTTGAGGACATAACCCAGATTATGAGATTGTTATGCTTAAGCTAAGTTCATGATTGAGACCGAGTATCATGTTATGATTATGCTAAATGTGATTGATGTATTATGTTTGGACTAGCAGGATAATTGGTGTAAGTTAAGTTAGCGAACCTTAGTAATCCATGAGAGATCACTTAATAATTAGACTAAGTTAGTAATTAGATCACGTTAGTAATAAGTTTATGTTAGGATCAGTTCATGTTAAGTTAAGTTCATGATTATGTTCAGTTTATTGTTATGTTAAGTTCTTTGTTCAGTTCAGTTCAGGTATATTAAAATATATACATCAGTTCAGTTAGGGTGACGACCCTATTTCAGTTTAGTGTGCTAGGGGAGGGGAAGTCATGAGCCCTATGAACCTAGGCCCCATCAGGGACCCAGCCGATTAGTGGGGACGGGTTCACCGGAAGCTTATTATGCCAAGTGACCGGTGACACGCTAAAATATCAGTTCAGTTTATGTGTTGTTTCTTGTAACCGGCTTAAGGGTTATAAGGACAACTTCAGTTAGTTAGCCACATAGTCAATTTTGAGGACTATGAGTTAGAATCAGAATAATGAATCAAGCATAATTGAACCGAGAGAATTAGTAAGGGGTCGCGATAGAACTCACTGAGACAAGTTGTCTCACCCAATCCATTGTTGTTGTTTTTCAGTTAAGCAGGGAAAGTTGAAGACCGTGAGGCATGGCTATGAAGATGCTTGAGGAGCAGCCGCTATCTTATTTCTTTATGTCTTATATTTCAGTTTCCCTTGTATCTCTGTATTTTGTATTCAGTATCTTAAGACTACTCGATTGTACGACTTATGCATTTCAAGTTGTAAATCGCTTCCGCAGACTTTCGGTTTTGAGTATTGAACACTAGTTGAGGGTGTAAGGACCGCTTTATGTAATTTATGTTCAGTTATGTAAGCGAACTTGATGGGTTTTTAGCATCGAGTATTAGTATGTGTTCAGTATTTAAAAAGGAAGTTACTCTGATGTATGCCAGTAGTGCGCTTCGGTAATTTCTACAAGTTAGAAATTAACGGGGTGTTACAATTGGTATCAGAGCAGTTCGACCTAGTCGGACTTAGAATCATGAGTCTCTTAAGTCCTCTAAGTGTGATTCCTCTTAGTATGCTATTAGACGTTTAGCCTGATCAACTAAACACTTTGTGCATATTTTGCAGAATCATGGCTGGTGGAAGTAGGAGAAGCGTCCCTGTTGATCCAAATACCGAATGGATGCAGAATGTCATCGAGACGCAACAGAAGATGATGAATGACATGATGCAAATGCAGCAGCAGCAGATGGCTCAAATGGCCCAAATGCATCATGAGATGATGAATCAACAGCAGCCGAATGTTCAACAACCTCCTCTGGAAGATCCGAATAGGGCTTACTTTCGTTTCCAGAAGATGAATCCCCAAAGTTTCAAAGGAGAACCTGAGGTAATGGTATCTCATTTCTGGTTGGATTCAATGGAAAAGATTTTCAGGACTCTTCAATGCAGCGAAGAAGAGAAGGTTCTCTTTGCCGCCCATATGCTCGAGGAAGATGCTCAAACCTGGTGGACCAATGCTCATGAACTAATGGTGAATCAGGGAACTCCGGTTACCTGGGCCAACTTCAAAGAAATGTTTTCTGGTCACTTCTTCCCTCCGGTGATGAAGTTAAGCAAGCAAGCCGAGTTTGTTAACTTGAGACAAGGAGAGATGTCAGTGGGTGAATTCACCGCCAAGTTCGAAAGGCTGTCGCAGTTTTATCAATTGGCAAAGCATGCTCCTAATGATGAGTGGAAGATGCAGATGTACAAAGCAGGTCTTCGTGCAGATGTGGCCCAAGGTCTTAGCTCTTATGCTATGACCAATTATGCTGGACTGGTGCAGCAAGCTTATGTTGCAGAGGCAGATCTCAACAAGATGTATGAGGAAAGGAAAGCGTATCGGAAAGAGAAGAGGAAAACTTTGGAATTGTCATCCCCAAGTGATGAACCGAGGAGTATCTATAACAAAGGAAAGCAACCTACAGCATCCGAACTACTAAGGTCCGGTAAGTGTCCGAAATGCGGGAGGCCTCACACCGGAGAGTGCCGTTTGGGATCCACTGTGTGTTACTACTGCAAGGAAGAAGGGCATTATGCTAACGAATGCCCGGTGAAGAAGAGGAATCGAGAAGGGAATTCTAACTCCGCAAGCGGAAAGGTATGTTGTGAGCTATTTGTTTTGATTGGTCCAATTTTGAGGACAAAATTTTTAAAAGTTGGGGTGATTGTAATATCCCCTATTTTCGCTATTTAAATTATTTGGCGTGAATTATTGTTTAGTGATTTATTGACTCAGTAGGAAATACATTGTTTTGAAAGTGAATTGCTTGCTTGAATTATTATGAGCATCACGTGTTTAATTAAAATTAATTAGCATCAAGTTGAGTTAATTAGGAGAGATTTAAGTGGACATTAGTGAGGGGGGGCATTGTGGTCTTTACGCATGATAAGTGGAGGGTAATTCAGTCTTTGCACCCTAAGTTAAGTGGGCAGCTGAAGCCCCACCCCCCAATACCCCCCCTACCCCTTCATTTTGTCACAAACCAGAAACTGAAATCAGAATAGGATAGAGAGAAGGGGGAGAGAGTTCACAAGGGAGGAGGAAGAAAAGAGGGAGAGAACACCATGGAAACCCTCATGCATGTTTCATCCAAGACCTGAACATCATTCCTTTTTCCTTCACCTTTCCATTCATGCTCATATGAAACACTAAATCATCACCTCCTTTGAGTTACCATTTTCGCACCCACCTCCATTCATGAAGAAATAAGTTCTGCAGGAAAACCCGTTTTACCTACCTTCAGTGTTTCGTTCGTATCTCCCTGAGCACGACTCCGATCATCGTGATTCTTGTCCCTCTGGAAACTAGACACAAAGCTCTTCATTTTGGGCACAAGAACCGCAGGATTTCATTGAGAAATGAGAGAGATATCACACTCACAACTTTCGGATTAAGAATCAGCCACTGTTCCGAAGCAGTCCTATTGTTTTGTTAATATCTCCCAAACCACTGGTTGCATGTAAGTGAATCTTTCTCCATCAGAAAGTAGAGAAAATTCCCTTCACCGTAGACCCTCGTTTTGCTAAGTTTGGTTGAGATTTGAGTGAGTTACGCTCGTTGCAAATTGGCGGTGTGTTGCTGGAAATAGCTGGAGCGGATTCGTGATTCCGTTAGTTCGTGTTCGAGAAGTTTCGGCGTCGGGAGTATCGTCGTCACGAAAAGGTGAGTTCTATACTCACTAGGATTGTTAAAAATCATGTGTTGTGTTCTGAGATATTGAGTCACGCGTTTTATGAAAAACCGGTGTCGAATCGATTTCGAAAATATCGCTCTAAGTCATAGAGTCGTTTGATTGTTGGACTGAAATTGTGATTAAAATTGCATGATTGATATGTGGATTGTGATGATTGGATTATGTCTGGAATTATGTGTATAAACTCTGTTTGAAGGTTGGATGTCGATCGGGTTACGGATTAGAAACGTTCGGAAAGCGAAACGGAACGAAAGAGGAAATTATTCTGAGTTCACAGGACGCACGGACCGTGCGCCCCTGGGCACGGATCGTGCGCCCCCTTCGGGTTGCCAATTTGAGAAAAGTAATAGGACGCACGGATCGTGCGCCCCTGGGCACGGATCGTGCGCCCCCTTCTGGTACCGTACTCCTAAATTCCGTTTCGCCGCTCCTTTCGGTTCCAAACCTCTTCCGATCTCCTTCTCAACCAACTGTGATGATGTGACTCTATTAATACCATTGGTTGATTGTTTATAACTCGCTCTTGAGGACATAACCCAGATTATGAGATTGTTATGCTTAAGCTAAGTTCATGATTGAGACCGAGTATCATGTTATGATTATGCTAAATGTGATTGATGTATTATGTTTGGACTAGCAGGATAATTGGTGTAAGTTAAGTTAGCGAACCTTAGTAATCCATGAGAGATCACTTAATAATTAGACTAAGTTAGTAATTAGATCACGTTAGTAATAAGTTTATGTTAGGATCAGTTCATGTTAAGTTAAGTTCATGATTATGTTCAGTTTATTGTTATGTTAAGTTCTTTGTTCAGTTCAGTTCAGGTATATTAAAATATATACATCAGTTCAGTTAGGGTGACGACCCTATTTCAGTTTAGTGTGCTAGGGGAGGGGAAGTCATGAGCCCTATGAACCTAGGCCCCATCAGGGACCCAGCCGATTAGTGGGGACGGGTTCACCGGAAGCTTATTATGCCAAGTGACCGGTGACACGCTAAAATATCAGTTCAGTTTATGTGTTGTTTCTTGTAACCGGCTTAAGGGTTATAAGGACAACTTCAGTTAGTTAGCCACATAGTCAATTTTGAGGACTATGAGTTAGAATCAGAATAATGAATCAAGCATAATTGAACCGAGAGAATTAGTAAGGGGTCGCGATAGAACTCACTGAGACAAGTTGTCTCACCCAATCCATTGTTGTTGTTTTTCAGTTAAGCAGGGAAAGTTGAAGACCGTGAGGCATGGCTATGAAGATGCTTGAGGAGCAGCCGCTATCTTATTTCTTTATGTCTTATATTTCAGTTTCCCTTGTATCTCTGTATTTTGTATTCAGTATCTTAAGACTACTCGATTGTACGACTTATGCATTTCAAGTTGTAAATCGCTTCCGCAGACTTTCGGTTTTGAGTATTGAACACTAGTTGAGGGTGTAAGGACCGCTTTATGTAATTTATGTTCAGTTATGTAAGCGAACTTGATGGGTTTTTAGCATCGAGTATTAGTATGTGTTCAGTATTTAAAAAGGAAGTTACTCTGATGTATGCCAGTAGTGCGCTTCGGTAATTTCTACAAGTTAGAAATTAACGGGGTGTTACAGTGGGCATTATAAATTACTTTGGACGACGTTCACGTTGTGGGCCCACCTCAGAAGTTGTCACCAAGGAAGACTTAGCTATCCTCACAGAAAAAATTACTCAGAACCTCACCGAAAAACTTACACAGAAAGTTAGACAGGATGTGATGCAGGTATATATAAATTAACACTTATGGTAAAAAGTAAAATGTAAAAAGAATGCCTTTAATGTTTTATGAAATTCAATGCAGGAGCTGGCTTCTATGGGCTACTCCCAACAATGCTCAAACAGCAATAAGGGTAGTTGTTCTGTTGATGATATCCAGAATCAGTTTGATGATATCCAAGATCAATTTGATGATAACCCAGATCAGTCAGATGATATACCAGATCGGTGTAAGTTGTACGTTGATAATCCTTACCATTTGGTGGCAATTGGTCGTATATTCAATTTGGGCTCAGTCATTCATAACAAGAGTTTGGAGAATGATATGGTGAGGGTGGTGGTTGAAGAGGTTCGACATCGAGGTGCTCAAGTTCCTATGCCCACTGATGAGGTTCAAACTGTGGAACAAGCCCTAAAAAATTTTATTCAGTGGCCGAGAAGACTTGTTAAACCTTTTTCAAATAAGGTTTTCAATATTACTCATTTCTTTCTATATTTACACTGGAAATAACTTGGTAATGGTAGAGAAGACTTACTAATATATTATCTTGTCTAGGAAATTGGAAAATCTAGCAAGGTCGACATTCCACCCAAAAGTGCTGCACCTCAAGTTAGTCCGATTCAAGAGTTGATGATATTGATTGTACCTATTAAAAATCCTATACAACTAAGATTGGAACATGATCCCATTCTTCAAGAATTTTTTCTAGTAGAGAAAGAAATAATGGATCTTTGTTGTGGTAACCAAATGCTCACCTTAAGTGTTGTACAATTTTGGTTGACGTAAGTTAGTTTTACTTATACTTTAGTTAACCAATTAACTTTCAAACTGTATAATTAACATTTAGCATGACATCTTAGGTATATGCAACGTCACTGTATCTTGAAGGGCAATAGTGATTTGTATGGTTTCATTGACCCTCAACATTTTTTGTCTCCGGTGATTCCTCAGCACGTTTTGACTCCAGCTAATTCCAAGGAGTTTTACCTAGCGCCTTATCTTTATATGTAAGTACATGTTTATCAATTATCTTAAAATTTTATGTGATTTGTCACTAATTGTTTCCAAATGTAGGTCACATTGGCAATTGTTGATCATTTGTCCTATGAGTAATGAAATCGTCTTCCTTTGCTCGCTTGGAAAGAAGCCGGCTGCATCCCTCAAGCAAAAAGTTAATATGTAAGCTCTTATTTATTATACATCATGTGTAGAAAAGTAACAAGAAAGTTAGAGAGTTTGTATGATGTCTTTCTTTTTTATTAGTGCTATGGAAGGATATCATAAGTTGATGGGGACTAGAAAGAAGGCACCTATATGGATTAACCCCGATGTAAGTAGTTTAACTCTTGAGATTTAATTACAATTTTTATAATGTATTTTATTACTATATATAATATTTACTATGACATATAATTTGTAGTCCCGAAGGCAAACTGGCAACACTGAGTGTGGATTTTATGTTATGAGACATATGTTCAACATTGTCTCTGCAAGTATTGTTGACTTATGGTCGGAGGTACGTAATAGAATTTTTTACAAGTTATATTAAAGATGTGTTTTAGTTGATTAACTAATGTTTGGTCTTGTGTCATATCATATTGTAGAGATTCAACAATACCGAACCATTCAATGATGACGATCTATATGATATTCGGTGTCGGTGGGCACAACTATTTCTTGAACTTTACCAAAATCATCCTATTGGGTGATAATAGGCTAGAAAGGTAAATCCATTATGTCTATACCTACGTATATATTAACCAAGGGTAGTATTGTCTTTTGGCTGGATTGAATTTTGTTTTTCTGGATTCTGGATTGAATTTTGATTTCTGGACAGTTTTGAATTTTGATTTTGATTCTGGATTGAATTTTGATTTATGGACAGTTTTGTTTCTGGATTGAATTTTGATTTCTGGACAGTTTTGATTTCTGGAAAGTTTTGATTTTGATTCTGGATTGAATTTTGATTTCTGGACAGTTTTGATTCTGGACAGTTTTGATTCAGAATTAGTTGCTATTGTTTCCCTCATCATTTTCTCTTGCATGATTTTCTTCTTGTTGATGAAATCTGTTTCTATCTGTTGATGAAATCTGATGAGAACCTAAGTGTGGCTGAATTGGGCCAAACAAATAGGTTTGATAACTCACTTTGTACGATGCTTTGAAAAAAAATGAAGTATGAAAAAAGCCAGTTGCTGACACAAATATAAGGATAGCTATTTTGTTAGTGTGTTGGTGTGAATGCAAACCCATTATTGACAGCATGGTTTTTGTTTACTGTGTTGGTGTGAATGCAACTATGGGTGTTAGATCATTGCTAGAATGTGTTTTGATATCTTCTTTTTTACACTGTGTATGTCAGGTTCATAGTACTCCATACTTCCCTTTAGTGTTTTAATAATTCACATTGTGGCAGAGTATGGTATACACGGTTGGTTTTGAATGTAGTAGTTCCATTTGTGAGCTAAGTCCATATCAATGTAGCCCGTGTAGTGTTCTGATATTTAAATATTGAAGCAAAACCATTGAAACAAACATTGTTGCTGCATAAAAAGTTAAACTATAGTTGCTCTTTCAGCAAAATCTTAATTGATGCCAGTGGTTCTAAGTTAAACCTAAGTGAGGCTGAATTGGGCCAAACAAATAGGTTTGGTAATGTTTTTGTTAGGAGGGGCAAAAGCCAGTTGGACAAAACAAATAGATTATCAAGTAATAGAACAGTCTCATTTCTATTTTAATTCTATTTCCTCTTACTGATTCATTGAGTTCCTAACAAAATCTTTTTCAACTAATCAGCCTTGCTCAATTTGTTCAGTTAGGATATTTGTTATTATTTAGTTGCTTCTGTTTTTGAGAGTTATGAGTTAGTTACTCTAACTACCCTTTGTATCAATCTGCTATATATAGCAGTGTATCTGTTCCATTTGATATCAATGAAAATACAATTCACTTTTATAATGCTTAGCAAAAAATTGTTGATGAAATCTGTTTCTATCAGTGACATTCATGTTTTCTTGATTGATTGATTGATTGTTTCAAGTTGCATGACATTAATGTTTTCTTATGCAGTGGTTGTTTTGGACACGTTTGGCTGCTGCAACTGCTTTCCATTTGAAGCAATCAGTCAATCCAACCCAGTGGATTACTCAGTTGGCTCCAGATGGTTTCGAAGTTGGTTGTGATAGTTGTGTATTGTTTTCACTTTTCAGTACTATTTTGTTCCTTGTACCTCTAGTATTTGTACAGAGGCTTATCAACTTGTGTGTATTTCTTCTTCATGAGTAGGAGCTAGCCCAATGATGATGAAATTTCTTTGTGTAAGTCAAATGTCAAACGTTAGGATGTTCTAATTAATCATAGCATTTTGTGTATGTCAAATATATTCGTGTGATTTTTCTTTTTGCATGCTAGCTTGTGCTGCTATAATTTATTCTCACGCTAGCTTTGAGCAGAAACCATTTTGTCCCTGCAGCATCTCTAAGCTGAAACCATTTTTTTAAAAAAATTATCCAGTTAACATCGGTTCTAAAATCACTAGATGTTAAAAATCAGACATTTCATATCGGTTCTATTGAAAACCGATGTTAAATATTAGTTTTCATATCGATTTCTAATAAAACTGATGTTAAATATTAGTTTTCATATCGGGTTTTAGTAAAACCGATGTTAAAAATTCGTTTTCATATCGGTTATTGAGAAAACCGATGTCAAATATACGCTAATATTTGATAAAAATTGACTTTCCATATCGGTTATTCCTCTAACCGATATAAAAAGAACTTTCCATATCGGTTAAGAACCCGATATGAAATGTCTCTATTTTCTATATCTCCTTTTTCGGCATCGGTTCAGGAACCGATATGGAATGTCAAATTTAACCGACATGAAATCCCTTTTTTCCATTAGTGATTGCTATGTAACTTTAGGGAGGCAAGCCTAATAGCTGTATGGAAGGGTATCTGGAGAATAACTGCCAAGGAGAGAGTGAGACAGTTCGTGTGGCTTCGATGCCATCACCGATTTGTGTTGCACGCAGGTGATGGTGGAGATTGATTCTGCCCATATTGTTGTTGTACTTCAGAAGGACAAGCTTGGTAGGAGTGATGGATGGAGTTTGGTCGGAAAAATCAGGAAGGAGATGAAGGAGACTGGGTGGAGGATCCCAGTCATGCATTACTACAAAGAAGCCAACATGTGCTCATATGTTAGCTATCATGGGTATCTCTCGAATCCAAGATCTTGTGATACGTAATGTAATGCCAGCGGCAGTGTCCAAAGCTGTGCTTTATGATTCTAGAGGAGTGTCCACTCCTCGTTTTGTAACTATTTAGTTGATCTTTTCTCTAGGCTTTTAAGTCCTCTATCAATTCAAAAAAAAAACCTATGTATTCTTCTGGCGTAACGTGTCATGGATATAATATATGAATCTGTGAATAATATTGTACTGCAGATTGTAATTCATATATACTTGTGCAAAAGAGAATGAATTAACAATATAGTCAAAGTGAAGAAATCTAAGAAATAGGAACTTCTAAGTTCTTAGCACATAAATATTATTGGAGAGACAGATATTATCTTAACGTTATATTTTGTGTGCAAACTGCAATACCAGTAGTTCAATTAAGTTCAAAATAACAGTTACTTGTCAAAATTAACTGTTATTTAGTAATTCAGTTCAAAATATAACTATTATTCATAGCAACAATTAAAAAAATGAGATTTTGATGAACAATATAGGCTGCACAATTTAGTGAACTGTTCTGGTCCAACATTTGGGAAAAAACTGTTCTTGAAATGGTTTGTTTTTTTAAATAGTTGGGTTCGAGACTAGAACTGCAAACCGAACCATTAACGCAGTTCGGTTCAGTTCGAAAGAATTGTGAAAACAGTTCGGTTCAGTTCGGCAAACTGTTTTTACTATTTCAATTTGGTTTGGAACGGTTCTCCTTCCAAACCGAACCACGAACAGGCCTACCCTCCACTGGCGAGGACAGGGCAAAGGTATCACAGGAGACTACGCCTATGGTTACCATGCCCGAGGTATCATAGGATCAGCCTGATATTCCTCCTGAATCTGTGGCCATTGAGGCCATTGAAATTACTACTGACATTCCAACGACTTTGGCGGAGCCTACCACGAAAGTTCCTGAAGTGGACCAAGCAAATCAAGATAATCAAACTGCCGCTGGAAATCCCCTGCCACCAAGGGCAATCAGGAAGAGTCGGCTGACATTCTAGTTTTACTTTGTTTTCATTCCATAATCACTATCGGCCTCCAGTGTGTGGCGTGCCACTTTTGAACAATTGGGCAGTAATGCCTCACTTTTGCAAGCTCTCCCACATCGTGGGATAATACGCCTTTAGATATTTGCCATTTATTTTCCTTTCAAACTCTTCTCCCTCTAGTGAAATCAACTTGTAAGCGCCTCTGTCGTAGACCTTGCTTACGATATAAGGCCCGTCCATATTTTGGCGACCACCTACCAAACATAGGATCCTTGATCCCAACGGGTAAGATGGTATTCCAATTCAAGTCTCCTTCAACAAACTCTTTGGGTTTCACGTGTTTATTGTAGGCGCGGGCTGTTTTATCTTTGTTGAATTCTAACTTGCCGAGGGCAGCCAATCTATCATCATCATCGAGCGGCAACACTGCATCCTAGCCATATCCTAATCGGTACGGGGTCATGCCGGTGACCGTGGACTTCGAATTCCTTATTAGGTGGAGTTTGTCCTCGGGCACCCGTTGTATGGGGCCGTGCAGCTGGCAAGCTCCGCATCCCATTGCATATTGGTAACAATCGTCCGTGATAGTCAGCCAATAGTATTTCATGATGGGGCCAGACCTGTGAGAACCACAAACCCCCTCATGGATTTGAGCGATGACCAAATAGGCTTCTTTCCTTTTAAGACACCGCAAGAGGACCCCCTTGGTGCTTCTCTTGCACAGCTCATCGCCTACTAAGACATATTTCAAGGCTCTATGTTTAATCTTAAAATCAACCCCAGTCGATGTGTTTTACAAGTAATCGGCTAGTAGCTTTATCCAGGCATCGGCTGGGTCTTGCTCGGCCACCACTACAGCGTCCTAACGCATCACCTCAACAGCCATGTTCTTCTACCTTGAGGCGTGCTGGGTGAGGTCGTTCGCCTCTTGGTTCTCATCTCTGGGGATATGCATGATAATTGCATCGTTGAACAGCTTCAAGAGGCTGTAGGCCGAGGCACGCAATTCTCTCATCTTGGCGTTATAACATTTGTATTCGCCCGTGATCTTCTTAATTACCAATTGGGAGTCCCCTTTTATCTCGACGTAATGAACCTTCATGGAAGCCAGAATATCAAGGCCAATGATCAAGGCTTCATACTCTACCTGATTGTTGGACGCTTGATCCTCTATCCTGCACATGAATTTCCACGTTCTGCCCGGCGGTCAGGGACCTCTATGCATGGGTGTTGAGCAAGGAAATCGGCAAGGGCCTGTCCTTTGGCGGCCTTAAACGGTACATACGTCAAAGCAAATGCGTTTTATTTAATAGCCCACTTGACAAGTCTACCTTGCAAGACAGGCCGACTAAGTAAGTACCTTACAATGTCAATTTTTCATACAACCAGAACCACTTTGGGCAATAATAAAATACTCTAACTGTGTGCATGCAGTGAATAATGACAGACAAAATTATTCTATTGGAGAGTATCTAGTCTCAGCATCATTGAGAATCATACTGAGGTAGTAGATAGCTCGCTCGGCCTCGTTGTCGTCGTCCTCGGCTAGGAGGCAGCCGATAGCTTGATCTCCAGCCGCAATGTAGAGCTTCAATGGTCACCCGGGCAAAGGAGGCACTAGGACTCGAGGATTGGTCAAGGAAGCCTTGATTTGATCAAAGGCCTCCTACTACTTTTTCCCCCCATGTCATTTCCTCAGTGTCTTTCAATATCAGCAATGGCGAAAACGGCTTCATATTCCCTGCCGAGTTAGCAATGAACCTTTCTCAGCAATGAACCTTTACAACTCATTCTTACTCTTGGGTGGTCTCGTCTCTAAGATTTCCCGAGCATTGTTCTTGTCTACCTCAATGCCTTGATTATGCACTAGGAAGCCTAAGAAGTTACCTGCAGACACACTGAATGAACACTTAGTTGGACTCATCTTGAGATTGTGAAGTCTCATCTGTTTCAAGGCTTGCTCTTATTCAACTAGGTGTGCCTCGAAACTCCTGGACATGACTACCACATCGTCAATATACACTTCCATGCTTTTGCGTATTAAATCATGGAATATTGCATTCATCGCCCTTTGAAAAGTGGCTCCCGCATTTTTTAGGTCAAAAGGCATGACTAACCACTCATAAATTCCTAGAGCACTGGGGATCTAAAGGAAGTATTATGAGTGTCTGCCTCCGCTACAGAGATTTGGTTATAGCCAGAATAATCGTCCATAAAAATCAAGATGGCATTATTGGCTGCGGCGTCGACTAGCATATCGGCCACTGGCATTCCATACTCATCTTTGGGAGTGGCCAAGTTCATGTTTCTGTAATCAATGCAAACTCTCACCTGGCTATTCATTTTAATAACAGGTACTATATTGGACAACCACTCTACATACATGTCAGTTCGTATGAATTCTGTAACACCCCATTCTACCCGGCTATTATTTGTAAGAATCAGAGTTTCAAAATTTCGTTTCAATGGAATGCTACACATAACTCTAATCTAACAAATAACAAAATCAGCATAAGCGTTCATTATATCATTATAATACGCAACACCCTTAAATGGGATGGAATACTCAAGACTTCATCAAATAAACTCCACACACTAGAAAATGAATGTCTCGCAGCGGAAAATAACGTAATCTCAAAAATACCGAACAACAGCCTCATCCAAATTCATTAACTCAATGCATATAAAAATTCAACAGCAAAAGAATAACACTAGAATCCTACGCCCACCCCCTAGGTGTCACGTATCAGAGCAGACCGACTCGGGAATGAAGGGAGTAAGCCTTCACTCAGGGCTACCTGTGGTAAACAACAACAGAAGGGTGAGTCTCAACTACATAATAAAGACTATAATAAGAAGTATATTTTATCATAGTGTCACACTCATACAGTCACACAGTGGCATAGTTCATACATCCAACAACTCGCATGCTTATTATTATGAGAATGTATGCAATACAGTTATGCATGTGGTACCATTTTCCCAGACCGCAGCCTCATCATCATATTATCAAACTCAGACCGCAGCCTTACCATTACATTATCAAACTCAGACCGCAGCCTTACCATCATAGTATGAACTCAGACCGCAGCCTTATGTATGCATGAGACCCCATGACAAAAATCACAATCACAATTCATAACAACACGGTCCATATATCATATATCACCTCTTTATTAATCTTAGTTATAGCCCCCATGGCCTCATCATCAATCAACTCAATTATTATTTCATCTCAATCACGTCTCTAGGACTAAGATAGCACTTAGGAACCAATCTGTCACTTTCAGGACCAAAACGAAACACACTGCACAGGCGCACTACTTGGCGCCCTGGGCGGCCACACTTGGCGCCCAACACAACACGCACGCGCACAAACATAGTAGACCACCTGAACAATTAAAACCGCTCTAGCCAAAATGTTCAAAATGGAATTTGGTCAGGTGAAGACAAAATTTGGCTCGGGAAAATCTGCTTAGAAATTGATTTGCACACAAAGCCCCCTTTACACAAGCTAAAACTATGCCCAATAGGACCATTTCAAAACCACGCGTGCAAAACAGAAAATTCTTTAGCCACAGTGCTTAAAATACAATTTTATCAGGTGAATACAAAATTTGGCTCGGGAAAATCTGCTCAGAAATTGATTTGCACACAAAGCCCCCTTTACACAAGCTAAAACTATGCCCAATAGGACCATTTCAAAACCACGCGTGCAAAACAGAAAATTCTTTAGCCACAGTGCTTAAAATACAATTTGGTCAGGTGAATACAAAATTTGGCTCGGGAAAAATATGTTCAGAACTCACAGCTCACCCCTAGGCACCACAAACATAGTCAAAACAACGCCCTCTAGGACAATTTCAAAACGGTGCGTGAACAACTGAAAATTCTTTAGCCAAAATGTTTTAAATACAATTTGGTCAGGTGAATACAAAATTTGGCTAGGGAAAATATGTTCAGAACTCACAGCTCACCCCTAGGCACCACAAACATAGTCAAAACAACGCCCTCTAGGACAATTTCAAAACGGTGCGTGAACAACTCAAAATTCTTTAGCCAAAATGTTTTAAATACAATTTGGTCAGGTGAATACAAAATTTGGCTTGGGAAAATATGTTCAGAACTCACAGCTCACCCCTAGGCACCACAAACATAGTCAAAACAACGCCCTCTAGGACAATTTCAAAACGGTGCGTGAACAACTGAAAATTCTTTAGCCAAAATGTTTTAAATACAATTTGGTCAGGTGAATACAAAATTTGGCTAGGGAAAATATGTTCAGAACTCACAGCTCACCCCTAGGCACCACAAACATAGTCAAAACAACGCCCTCTAGGACAATTTCAAAACGGTGCGTGAACAACTGAAAATTCTTTAGCCAAAATGTTTTAAATACAATTTGGTCAGGTGAATACAAAATTTGGCTAGAGAAAATCTGTTTAGAAATTGATTTGCACACAAACACCCTTTTGTGCGCCTTGTCTAGGCGCAGGCAGCACCTTGGCGCCACCCCAGGCGCCACAGGGCAGCCACATTGGCGCCCTGCACAGACTACACACACACACAGCAACCAGAAACAGCGCCCAGGCGCCCCAACACTAACCAACATCAAATTCTCAATTTATTTTCCAAATCAAATCACAACAACAATCATAAAACATGTTATGCTCATACCAACAACATTCAATTTCACACTTATACATTAAAAACACAACAAAATGCGAAGTCAACATGCTATAAATCCTAACTCAAGCCTAAATCGATTTTCTCCTACAATTTGTCAATTTCAACCAATCCAAACAATCTAACAAATATCATATAACATCAAATAGGACCCTACGATCTACATACAACCTATTATACTCTCTATTATAGAGTGAGACTCCCCTAACCTTGATTTATGACGAAACTAGAGCTCTTTCCACCGAAGCACCGACAAACCCCCACAACAAGGAATCTTCTCCTTCTTCTTCCCTTTCTCACGATCACGCCCTCCCTCTCTCTTGGACCATCACGAAGGATTCAACAAGAGTAAGGGTTAGGAAAATCGAAAACCTAAACATTTGAAAGAGGAGGAAAATCGAATAAGAAAAGGACTAGGAACTCTTACCTAGAGTCAAGATGAACGAAACCCTAACTCCTTAGCTTGAGATCGCCTTCTTCCTTCTCTTCTCCTCTCCTTCGACTTTCTTTCTCTTCTCCTCTCCTTCGACTTTCTTTCTCTCTTTTGGCACAACTAAGGCGAAACCTAGACCCCTAGCGCCTAAGGAGCGCTTAAGCCAATGGGCTTGGGCTTCTTGGGCCGTCACTTGCAGTTCCGGTATTTCCAACGCCATCCCCTTCAATTTAAATAAAATGCTCTATTATAATTTAATCAAAAAAAATTAGTGCAACACTTTAAATAATTTAATCAATTACTTAATTAAATCATTTAGGGTGTTACAAATTCGACCTTTAATAACCTCTCTATCTCAACTTTGATTTGTGGCAGTAGCTGAAGATTGAACCTCCTCGACGGCTGTTTATGGGGCCTACACCCGTCCTTGATAGGAAACTAATGTTCTACCAAAGCTCTATCCAAGCCCGTCATCTCATGGTAATCCCATGCAAAACAGTCGCAGTACTCCTTAATCAGACTAACCACTTGATCCCTTTGTTGTTGACTAAGGATACCACTAATTTTGGTCATCCTCGGTTTCGTCTCCGTCCCCAAGTTAACCTCTACTAATGGATCCCGAGGCTCGAATGTATGGATTCTCCGCTGAATAGATTCAATGTGAGGAGGATCGGCCGACGTCCTTACTTCGGCGTCATCCAATTCCCTCATGGGAAGATTTTCGTCCTTTCCCAGTCCAGGTCAAGATGTTTGAGGTTATCTTTTACTCCCCTAAAATGCATTCTATTGAAATACCAATGAGCTACGATGAGGGAGGAGTAGAATCGTGTGAATGGACCAGAGAGGGTTTCATACTCAAAATGTCTGTCGATCCACGGCCTATTGATGAGATCAATGGTTGACGTCCCAGCAGAACTCCAAAGCCTGTTGGATAGGCTACACCTGTTTCAGGTAGAGTCCAGTATCGAAGAGGCTATGTTCGGGGTAGTACAACAGGAGGATGAGATCCACAAAGATCTACCCACAGGGGAATCGGATGACACCGAAGTAAGGACGTCAGTCGAGGCCCCTCACATTGAACCTATCCAACGGATAATTCCCACATTTGAGGCTTAGAATCCCTTACTAAATGTTAACTTGGGAACAGAGACGGAGCCAAGGATGACCAAGATTACTGGTATCCTCAATAAACAACAAAGAGGTCAAGTGGTGATTTTGATTAAGGAGTATCGCAACTGTTTTGCATGGGATTACCATGAGATGCCAGGCTTGGATAGAGTTTTGGTAGAACATCAGTTTCCTATCAAGGACGGATGTAGGCCCCATAAACAGCAGTCGAGGAGGTTCAATCCTCAGCTAATGCCACAAATCAAAGTTGAGATAGAGAGGTTAATAAAGGTCGGATTCATACGAACTGACATGTATGTAGAGTGGTTGTCCAATATAGTAGCTGTCATTAAAAAGAATGGCTAGGTGTCGGTTTGGATTGATTACAGAATCATAAACTTGGCCACTCCCAAAGATGAGTATGGTATTCCAAAGGCCGATATGTTAGTCGATGCCGCAAACAACAATGCCATCTTGGCTTTTATGGAAGATTACTCTGGTTACAACCAAATCTACGTAACCGAGGTGGACACCTAAGCGCCCTAGGCATCTATGAGTGGTTGGTCATGCCTTTTGGCATCAAAAATGCGGGAGACACCTATTAGAGGGCAATGAACGCAATTTTCCATGATTTAATCGGCGAAAGCATGGAAGTGTATATTGACGATGTGGAAGAAAAGTCCAAGAGTTTCGAGGCACGCCTATTTAAATTAAAACAAGCCATGAAACAGATGAGACTCCACAGCCTCAAGATGAATCCAACTAAGTGTGCATTTGTGTGTAGAGGTCCTTACCGATTTTCTTGCTCAACACCCATGTGTGGAGGTCCATGACCCCCAAGCCGAACCTGTTAACTACGTCATCCTGAAGCCATGGGTCCACATCTTTGATGGCTCAATCACCTAAACGGGGCCTCATGTGGCAGAACTTGGAAATTCATGTGCATGATAGAGGATCAAGCCTCCAATAATCAGGCGGAGTATGATGCCTTGATCATTGATCTTGATATTCCGGCCGCCAGGAAGGTCCATTATATAGAGATAAAAGTGAACTCTCAATTGGTCATTAAACAGATCACGTGCGAGTACAAATGCTATAATGCCAAGTTGAGAGATTTCCGTGCCTCGGCCTACAACTTGTTGAAGCTTTTCGCCGTTGCAATCATCACGCATATCCCTAGGGACGAGAACCAAGAGGCAAACGACCTCGCGAAGCAAGCCTCGGGGTACAAAATAACGGTTGGGGAGGTTATGCATCAGGACGCCGTAATGCTGCCCAAGGAACAGTAGTTGATTACTTGTAAAACCCCTCGGTTGGAGCTGAATTTAGGATTAAGTAGAGAGGCCTAAAATATGTCCTAGTATGTGATGAATATACAAAAGAAGCACCAACGAGGTCCTTCTGCGGTTCCTTAAAAGGAAGGAAGCCTACTTAGTCATGGCTCAGATCCATGAGGGGGTTTGTGGTTCTCACAGGTCTGGCCCCATCATGAAATGGCTCATCTACAGACACGGGTACTATTGACCGACTATCACGGCCGATTGTTACCAATATGCTAAGGGATGCGAAGCTTGCAAGCAGCACGGTCCTATACAACGGGTGCCCGCGGACGAGCTCCACTAAATAGTCAAGCCGTAGCCATTCATAGGAGGGGCCATTGACTTTATTGGAAAGTTATACCATCCTATCTTCAAAGGACATAATTTTTTCATCGTAGCCACATAATACTTCACTAAATGGGTGGAAGCCATGCCTCTAGGCAATGTCAACCAGGCATTGTTATTAAAACCGACTCAGTGGTCGACCCGGTAAAGGCACTGGTAAATGGTCGGACCGAAGGGTCATTAGTCAGCCCGCACAACCCGGGACACTACTAAAAACCAATAAAAATAGATATGACAAATATAAATTCATATATCACAAATCTGTCAAAAAAATTTTCATACCTTAAAAATATCCAAAAAAAACTCAACACAATACTAATATAATTCATTAAATCATTTTTTAAATTTAAAGAAAAATATATAAAAGAGTAGTAGATGCTTATATAAAAACATGTATTTGCTTAAAGAAATATGTTTATATAAAAACATGTGTGAGGGCTGACGTCAATCAAGACACTACGGTACTTACCTCTTATCTCAAATTCAAGGTAAAAATTCAATGTGCGGTGTGATTTGTGAATGTGGAGGAATGTGCGTCAATCAAATTTTTTTATTGATAATATTATATAAATTATTCAATCAAGAGTTGATTGTCCAAATGGCTGAATAGTTCCCTCTTCACTTCTAGCATGCAGGTTCGAATCCTGCTGCTCAACTCGGTCTAGGTCAACCAGCCCAGTCGGGTCACCGGGTCTGTCACTAAACCGACCGGGTTGCACGGGTCAAGTGCATATATGGCCCGACACAAACCGGTCAATGGGTCGGGTCACAGACCAACCGGTTCTACCCCGGGTCGATCCGGGTGAAATAACACTGCAACCAAGCCGTGGGGATCAGGTTCATTGAGAACCAAATCATCTTTAGATCGGGATCTCCGAGACCATTACTGCGGACCAAGGTACTAGGTTTACAGGAGATCAGGTGGTGGCCAGGCCGAGGCCACCAACAAGATCATCAACGAACTTATCAAGAAGAACATAGAGGACAAGCCTACGGCCCCCGGCATGACCCCATACTGATTGGTATAGGGCCAGGATGCAGTGTTCCTGCTCGAGATCAGTGTTGCCTCACTAAGGGTGGCTCGGCAACACTCACTCAGTTAGGCCGAATATGAACAAGCCATGTTGAGGGAATAGGATTCGGTGGACGATGATAGATTGGCTGCCCCTAGCAAGTTAGAATTCAACAAGACTAAAAGGCCCGCGCCTACAACAAGCATGTTAAGCCTAAAGAATTCGTTGAAGGTGACCTGGTTTTGAACACCATTTTACCAATTGGGATAAAGGACCCGAAGTTTGGCAATTGGTCGCCAAATTGGGATAGACCCTATATCGTAAGTAAGGCCTATGACGAAGGCGCTTACAAGTTGATTTCGTTAGAGGGAAAAGAATTCAAAAGAAAAATAAATGGCAAGTATCTAAAAGCGTATTATCCCACGATGTGGGAAAGCCTGCAAAAGTAAGGCATTACTGCCCAATTGATCAAAAGTCGCGCGCCACACACCGGCGGCCTATAGTGTTAACGAAATAAAGTTGAGATTTCAAGGACTAAATCAAGGTTGGGGATCTTTCCCTCGTTTTCTAGTAGATACACTTGCAGGATCAGAGGCAGTGGTGACTGGGTAATCATAGAAAGCTGCATCGGGGAGGTTCATCCGGGTGCCACCAGATGAGGGTGAGACCGCAGTAGGGGCTTCTCCCAGCAGCAGAAGCCTTCCAGGTAAATCCCTTGCATGACTGTGGGGAGGTCCTTCCAAGAGGAGCCACAGGCCTCCCCACGATGCCTTGGCCCATTGAATGTCATCCTGGCTTTTTTCCACATCATAAACAAAAAATGATTTTTGGGATTCTAGGTCATTGATACGGCGGTCTATGGGAGTACTGAAGAGGTATAAGCGGTTTTGTTCTTGAGTGGTTTTGGTGAGCCTGCAACAGCTTCTTTCCGTCGTGGACAAAGATCTTCCAGTGTTTGTTGGAGGAGAGAGAGTTCCTTTTAATTATCTGCAATGTGGCGCCGAGTCGTTATTTCCTCGGCCATGACCCGTCTTCATTTCGCATCTGTTTCGAGATAAGAGTTGGCATACACCCGCTTCTCTGATTGCAGAATGGCCAGCTAGTCTAATGCTTGTTTAGCAGTATCTGGGGCAGTCATAGTAGTGGATAAACGCAATGAGATCTCAGGGAGCCGAAAGGCTAACTGACGAAGGAAGGAACGAGATATCTTGGGAGGCAAAATATTGAGCCACCTCATCATCTGTCATGGAAGGAAATGGAGGCAACGTCTGAGAAGGAGAAGGAACTGAGATCTCTGGCTCTGAGGGACCCTTGGTAGATGCATGGAGAATGTCTTTAGAAATGGTAACAGGAGTCTTCCACGAAGGAAAACAGGAAGAATAGTAGGATACCTTGGATTTCTTGGATGGCCAATCTGCTGCACAGTAGGTTTCTTGAATGCAGATGGACCTTGTTCTCCTACGAAAGATGATAGGTCAATCGTCGTCATCGCTCTTTGCATGAGGGAATATGCCAAAACCCATGTCAAGAAAGTGAACAATTACGATGAAGCCGCAGTAGATAAAAGAGTCGTTTACCTGGCACGGGATTTGAGGTGGTGATGGCTTGTTGCCGAGTGGAAGATTGGGTCTTGGAAATGGTAGTAGTGTTTTTATTGGCGGCCGAATGGGTTTTGCTTATTGTTGCTGATGAAGGATCTGGGACAGGCTCTCTATAGGGTTGACCGAGATATTCGGCAAAGTACACATCGAGCGGCCGAGGTAAGACTAATCCCCTGATACAAAATCACCGGTTGGTGAAAGCCGAGGTCTCCCCCCCGCAGTTCCTGTAGTGGGCCCACACACTATCATTAACCCTATCAAAGCCATCCCTGATGATCTGAGCCACACTCCCATTGGTAATACCTTCACTCCGAATGAGACCACCTCGGTAATTGTAGGGCAGAGGCACGTGCTGCATACAAAGTTGGGATGATAATACTCTGTGAATACTTCACTATACCGAGAAGTATCACTGTAGCCGGTAAGTAAATATTTGAAGGCGAAGACGGAGCGCTAGTTATTACGAACCGATGCACGTTCTGACACATGCATTGTGGCTGAATCCATATGAAGAAGGGCAATGGTGAATCCGGCCGAGGTTAAGCAGTGATTAGGGGTTTTTGAAAGCTAAGGTCCCAATATTCTGTTTGGAAGCTACGACAAGTCCTTTGGAATGAATGTGAGGGAAATAAAGATTAGCCCAAAGTTGTAGGACATGGGACCCTGAATCTTGCGTATCTCCCCATATTGTTGGATTTGGTCAAGCAAGATATACATTCTTCTAGAGAGGTCGGCCAGAAAGAAGGATCCCCATGCGTAAGTGTCGTCGCTCAGCATCAAGGCAATGAAAGGATGGATTTCTTGAACTATCCTTGCAGAAATCGTACCATAAAGAAATCTTCAGAAGAAATACATCAAGAAGGTCGTGTGTTTGATGTCTGAGATGGTGGTACCGGTCCCAATGTTCTTGCTGATGAAGGTGGGATAGCGTCCTTTTGCATGGACGCGCTGGAAGTTACCTTTTGTGGGGAGCTTGCAAGGGTGGATCGCTGTTGCAAGAAATAAAAGCAGGTCGTAGTTGCAAGAATGTCAAAGGTAGAGAGGAAAATAATTTTGTCAAGGCCCCAGGCCTTTCACAAATCAGATTTGATAGGGGCTATCCTTTCAAACCAAGCCCGATAGTCGTCCGTAGGTTTGGCCCAGCCTTTGCTTTAAGCAACCTTTGCGTTAACGGTGAACCATTTCTTCGTGATCGGAAGGCCTGACTGAGGGGAAGAAGTAAAGATGGCCTTGAAAACATTAAAACCTTTACGAACCTCGGAGGTCATCGGTTTTAAGGTGGTTCCCTCTTAAACAGGAACCAAAAGAGCTTCTTCGATGGTAGGGAGTGGAGCGTATATAGGAGATACAGCGGAAGGTGGAGAACTGTTGTCGCTGTCGTCATCGCCATAACTGTGTTCTTTGTTTTAAGAATCGGAGATCGAAGACATGCTTCCAGAGAGGAAAGGCGAAGAGCTATAGGAATTGATGTTTGGTCAAATAAGGATGAAAAGTGACTGTGGCGTAGAAAACGAAATGGCTATTTATAGCCTTCGAAGGGAATGATTTAAACGCTTTGGGAACCGGTGCTGCCCCATTTTGTAGGAAAATATGGGCTGTCACACGTCTAATCAATGATGTAAAGACTAGTCATCATAAATATTGTAGCCTGTCGTTTAATTTTTGCACCGTCAGTCCCATCCACTCGGCTGGACAACAACTCAAAAAGGGGGATATTTGTTAACACCCAAAATAGAGTGAGTTGTTGGCTGAGGGAAAAGAGAGGGTATAGGGCCAAAATAGGCGCCGAAGCAAACACAAGAAGAATAGGGCATAAAAAACACATGCCATAATACTCGGGCTGGGTATGGAAAGAAGATATTTGGAAGCCCGAAGGAATGAGGACGAGGTACCGAGGTACCATAAAACTCAGTTGGAGGGAGCCTCGACCACAGAGTGACTTGACTGAGGAATCAACGGCGAAGGCTGAAGTAAGGCACGGCCGAGAAGGGCTGTGGCCGAGGTGAGGAATGCTTTCTTGGAGCATAAGTATTCAATGCACGTGGACATACTACATTGGAGCGGTTAAGGTCAATGAGCAGAAGAATCTGCAGAAACCGGAATGACTAGAGTTTTACCCCACTAACCGTGCTAGTGAGGTCGTGGAGGAATGGACGTCGAGTTCTAGCGATTTGGCTTAATTAGAACCGTTGATCATGGTTAATCAAACGAAGACTCATGTATATATGTAGTAAAACTTGTACATTTCAGAAACACACATCAATCAAATACACAAGTCTTTACTTATTTTTATCTTTCTAGCTTTTTCTTTATGCTTTCTTTGTTAAGTAGATAATCCAAGCCGCAACTCCCTCAAACACCTTCCTCGACGCAATCGCTTGAAGAAAAAGGAATCAGTAATTGTCCAGACCTCTAGCCAATTCCACGGCTAGGACTCAAGTGTTTGACGACAACAGAACCTAGGATAGAGGTTACTAAGAGGATAAAGGCACAGATGGAAAGAGAGAGACTTTGAAGAGTTATGACTATTTCCAACAACTAGTGACTGTTATAGCTCTTGTGGAAGTCCTAACTACTATCTTCTAATGTAAGAATTTAAGAACGTAAAACTAATGATCTAACAAAACACATGTGAAATGAAGCATAACATTAAAACATGAAAACATTTTCTCATGAACAGAGCATTTCTTCTATCCTTAGAAGGTACATGGCTAAGTGGATCTTACACTTCCGATTTCACACAAATGATGCAAGATTGTCATGTATTTAATTTAAGTAATATTGTTCTTGCTTAGGATGTATTAGTCAAATAATCAATCACACATGTAAGCATATTGTTAAGGAAAAATCCCTAAGACATGTTTTGATAAGAACAAACAGTTTTGATAAGCTTCTTAAGTTTTCTGACTCATTAGTGATCTGATTAGTTCTCTTGAGTGATCTTATAGACAGGAATAAATTACAACATCTCAAGAAGAACAAGTGCTATGAATCAGCACATCATGAGAAGATGGATTGAGTCTAAGAAGATACTTGCTAAGCTCAACGAGGTGCTCAGAAGCTAACAAGCAAAGAGTTAACACTATGTGACCTAACATGATGCAAAGCAATACAAAGCAACATATGGTAATCAAGATATTCCTCTAGAACAACATGTACTCAAGTTGATAACTACTTAGCAGATACTTTAGAAGACTTTCTGACTGTATCTCAGAAGCAATTGAGAAGTCATTTCTCAGAAGCTTCTGAACAGGCTTCAGAAGCATGAAAGAAAAATATCAGAGTTCTCTCAACGGTCAAATTGATGCATCAATGTTGGTTATATGCTGAGAGGAATGAAGTCAAGTGATAGAATCCATAGTTAGAAGCATTCATACGTTAACGAGTTCAGAAGCCCTCAACGGTCAACTGCTGTAGTAGTGTACGGCGCCTGCAACAATGTACCGTCTAGGCACAAAAGTAACTAACGGTTATAATCTCTATGCTCAAGCATTCCGACGGATCAATTAAGACAAATGGTCTATAAATAAGACTTGAAGCCCGCAGAACTTCTTTAAGGGAGACTGCATGAAATTGGTCAAGACATCAGAAGCTTGTCAGTAGCTTTTGAGTAAGTCTAAACTCTCTCCTAAACACACTCACTGCAAATCAACATATCTGGGACTTTATTGAGTGTGGTCATAGCTTGTGTCAGTTGTCAAATGTATTTTACTTAAGCTATTTTCATATATGTGTGTACTTTCTAAGCAATAAGCATAGGCTGTCGTATTGAGAGGGAAAAGGGCTAAGAAAGTGTTTCTTAGAGGTTTAAGTTGCTAGCGTATGAAAAAACTAATAGGACAATTGAGAGAATTGTGTTAAGAAAACTATTAGGGATTAGCCATTGATTGGCTTGTGTACTATTTGTGAAATAGTGGAAAATCTCACTGGCTGTAAGGAGTGGATGTAGCCATTGGGTTGGGTGAACCACTATAAATCTCGGTGTCTTCGTTACATGCTTTCTTTACTGTTTTCTCACTAATCTAATCTAATCTAATATCTATTTATACAAACAAACTTCCTATGAAATTACTAATTTGAATCTCTTATTAACAAGACACTTATCTAATTTAAGGGCAAAAATGTCATTACTCTCTCTTTCTTTCTTTTTCTTCTTACACTCTCTTTCTTTTCTTTTTTTTTCTTCTGTTTTTCTGTTTTTTCTTACACTGTCTTTCCTCCTTTTCACTTTTCTCTTACACTCTTTCTTCCTTTTTTCCTTTTAGTTTACTTTTACTTTTTCCATAAACAATTCTTTTCTTTCTCTTATCATTTCATTTTAGTTTTTTAACTAAATTTCTAAATATCTACAAACACTACTCTATTCAAATTACTTATAAAAATGTAAATGAGTCACACTAGAAAAAAACTATCATCTTTTTGGAAAAAGTTATTACCTTGAATTTTAATTTTTTTCTTCGAAGTTTGTTTACACTCTTATTGATAATCTACTATGACCTCTTATTGAAAATATACTATATATCTTTTACTATCTACTATAATCAACTAATCAACTAAAATAATAAATTGAAACTACGAGATAACTTCAATGATATATAAAAAAACACGTTATAACTGCACTGATAAAAAAAACACAGGAGTAATATTTGTCAGTGATAATTATAATTTTTGAAGACTACTTAAACCTACTATCTAAAAACCATAAAAATTTAATGACTATTTAAACTATTAATTAATATTGAAAACAAATATTTCTAATTGCTAATCTACTATCTCTCTTTTACTATCTACTATAATCTACTAATTAACTTAAATAATCAATTGAAACTACGAGATAACTGCACTGATATATTAAAAAACATGGGATAAATGCAGTGATATATAAAAAAACACGGGATTAATATTTGTCATTGATAGTTATAATTCTTGAAGACTACTATAAACCTACTGTCTAATTTCTATGAAATTACCAATTTGGATCTCTTAATAACAAGACACATATATAATTTAAGGGCCAAAATGTCATTACCCTCTCTTTCTTTTTCTTCTTACACTCTTTTTTTTTCTCGTGTTTCTTACACTCTCTTTCCTCCTTTTCACTTTTTTATTACACTCTCTTTCTTCTTACACTCTGTTTCCCACTTTTCATTTTTCTCTTAGACTCTCTTTTTCCTTTTTTCTTTTCAATTTACTTTTACTTTTTCCACAAACATATCTTTTCTTTCTCTTATCAATTCACTTTAGTTTTTTTAACTAAACTTTATTTAGACAAACAAACTTCCTATGAAATTACCAATTTGGATCTCTTATTAACATCACACTTGCCAAACCCTGCAGTGTTGCTTGACTGTATTTGCTTCCCTTTGCTTGAATTCCCCTTATACCTAGGGTTTGATGTAGTTGACTCATTACTCTTTCTTTTATCCTTCCAGAAATCTTTCCTCTCTGCATACATTCTCTTAAGATCGCTCTAAACTGAATGAGCTTGTTGCACCAAAGCAGGATAAGTGGTCATGGAATAAGAACTGAGACCTTGATTCACATCGCCTCTAAGACCATGTCTGAACATCACCATTTTCCACTTATCATCAGAAGCGGTGGTCCCCAATTCATAGAATTGTGACAACCTCTCAAATTTTGCAGCATCTTCCCCAACTGTCATCTCTCCCTGTTTCTGACTCAGAAATTCCATCTGTTTGGCAAGTCTTTGAGAGTCGGGGAAATAATGACTCAAAAATAATTCCTTGAAATTATTCCACTCAAGAGGAGTTCCTTGAGTTTCTAGCATTCTACGAGCAAGAACCCACCAGGTGTGAGCATCCTCATCCAGAGCGTTAGCAGCACAAATTACTTTCTCTTCTTCATTGCATTGCAAAGTAACAAAGATCCGTTCCAAGGCATCTACCCCGAAATGGGCCTTCATTGCCTCGGATCCACCTTTGAAGGTTGGGGGTTTCATCTTCAGAAACCGAAAATACAACCTGTTGGGATCCTCAGGTGTTGGCACATTGACTGGCTCAACTGGTTGTGGTTGAGGCACTTGATTCATCTGCTGCATTTGAGCCATCTGTTGCTGTTGCATTAGCATCATGTCATTCATCATCTTTTGTTGAGTTTCAATGACATTCTGCATCCATTCTTGATGAGGATCAACAGGTGGGTTACTCCTACCACTTCCTGCCATGATTCTGCGAAATATGCACAAAGTATTAAGTTGATCAGGCTCAATGTCTAATAGCATACTTAGAAGACGTAAAAGACTCTTAACATCTAAGTCCGACTAGGTCGAACCGCTCTGATACCAAATGTAACACCCCGGTATTTCTAACGTGTAGAGACACCGAAGATGCACAGATGCGGAAGTTCAGAGGACACAGTTCCTGTTTAAGTATTGGACATACAAACTTTTTCCGAAAAAAACACATAGTCGGAAATAGCATTACTTCATAAAATAGAAGTTCATCGGTTCCATACCGAACGGAATACAATATCCAAGTCCAAACCAAACAGAAACATAAAGCGGTTCGTAAAAATCATAACCAATACAAGTTTATACAACCAAATAGGACTACAAAAGAACAAAGGGCAAATATGACTAAGTCATCAGCACCTCCGAGAGTATACCAACTACTCGTGCACAATAGTCTTCCTTTTTCCCTGCTTCTCTAAAAAACAACAAATATGGATTGGGTGAGATAACATTATCTCAGTGAGTCCTACTGTGCCCCCTCACCGACACTCGGTTCAGTTTATTAAACCGTCATCAACTATAGATGATTAGCTATCATAAGCTACAAATCGAAATGCCAAGCAAATCGTGTTCTCAAATAAGTTTTCTTTAGTTAACACAACCCAAGATATAATGCCAGACAACTTGATTGCCCAATATCTACGGTAATCCCCGAGATATAATGCCAGACAATCTACTTTGCCCAATATCTACGGTAATCCCCAATTTGAAATTCTATCCGAATAATGCCAGGGTTCTAGTTTAGCATAAATCGGCTGTACAACGACTACGAATCCCGATAACCCACGAATTGACCACGCCAAAACGTATATAGGGCCTAGGTAAGGGGTCACGACTACCCTCCCTAGTATGCTACTTGTCGAGTCGTCACCCAACGCGATACATATGACAATACGTATCAATTCTCGAGAGTTAGATAATTTATATCTTTTCGATCACCAAAGGATCAGTCACATAAGCTTATTAGATAATTTATATCTATATCGATCTATAACCCGTTTTGATGAATTCGGTAGTTAGACATCCGGCGTTTGTTAGCCTAGAATTTCGACAAGGCTTTTGAGTGGTTAGTTAATAGGGTTTGACTCTTCATTAAAGATCATTCATAATGCCTTCGGAAAGAAAAAGTGACATTTAAGTCACCTCAGCATGTTTTCGACAGAAGAAGTCTTCACCAATTCGACAGGGAAGAGTTTTCGACAGGACAGTGGTTAGTTAATTGTGCACCATTCTCTTTACATTTAAGGCAATTTATTACTTTCAATACAAGTCATTTTACATTTCTGCGTTCCATTTTATTACTTCTTTTTCTTTGATTTCCATTTTCATGGTGAATTGTCTCCCTTTTAAAATATATTTGTTGACAAACTGCGGTGTTTAAAGGCAATTGCTTTGGAGATTTCTGGTTTAATCTCACAAACATTTCTAATAAAACCAGTGATTGTTTGCTAAAAACACCAGCGAACAAATTGGCACGCCCAGTGGGACAGTTTGCCTTTAATACATAATTTTTCTATGTTCTTGTATATATTTGTATTTGCATGCAATTAAGAAGTGGAAAAATGGTTCGTCCTACTAATAATGCGTCTAGTTCTAATCCTGTGATTTCACAACAACAGGGAACAATAGTAGACTCTGCAAACGTAAATGCAGGGGTGGTTGTGGGAACAATATCCCCATCATCATCAACAACTGTTCCTTCGGTATCAATGATTAACGTTAGATCAACGCAGTCAAACATGGCATCTATGCCTATGCCTTTGCCGTCACATATGGGACTTCATAGTCATATGGCAATAGGAAGCGGTTTAAATCCACATTTTCATAATGTAAGTTTTCTTGCATTTCCTTCTGGATCGTATGGCATGCCTACTGGAATGCCACATATTTCGACCATGTCTCCTGTACATGTTTCTTCTGAAAGTGTAATGGGTCGAAATCTCACAGCATTAACCAATGAATCTTTGTTTTCCTTACGACAACAAGTTGATGAGAGCAATCATGATATGGTTAATATGTTAACCCAACAAATCGGTACGGTTTTTAATCCATTGATTCAAAATACTAATACTAGTTACCAAATGTTAGCCAATCAAATGGGTCGAATTGCAGATTTCTTTGGGGCTCCAAATATTAGTAATAGGCAGATGCCCAACACAGTAAATAATGGATTGCTTGTTAATACCCAAAGAACAATTCCAGTCGAAGTCCCAGTGAATGTAGGTGAACGTCAGGGAACTGCAAATCATGTTCCTGAAGTTGTTCTGGTAAATCGAAATCAGAACGCTGATGAAGTTGTTCGACAAGTGCAACAAAATAATGTTGGCGCTCAAGATAATATAGCCACTTTAGTAGAAACTATATTGACACAAAATGGCGTTAATGTAGGCTTACATAGGCCAAATTTCATATCACCATTGTGTGAATATGTGTTGCAAAGTGAGTTACCAAGGGGCTGGAAAGTTCCTAAATATACTAAGTTTGGTGGTGACACAAAAGAGTCTACTGTCGAACATATTGCTCGTTATTTGACTGAGTCTGGGGATATAGCCCAAAATGAGAATTTGAAGATGAAATATTTCCCAAATTCTTTAACAAAAAATGCTTTTACTTGGTTTACTACATTACCCCCTGGTTCTATTTTCACATGGGGGCAATTAGAAAAAGCATTTCATACGCAGTTTTACATGGGCCAATCTAAGATTAGTCTCAAAGAATTGGCCAGTGTTCAGCGCAAAATGCCTGAAACTGTTGATGACTATTTGAAGAGGTTTAGGTTTCTGAAGGCTCGTTGTTTCACACAAGTTCCTGAACATGAACTCGTCGAAATGGCTGCTGGTGGTCTTGATTATTCAATCAGAAAGAAATTGGACACATCTTATCTAAGAGACATGGCCCAATTGGCTGATAGAGTTCGACAAGTTGAAATGTTAGAGGTGCAACGGTTGCACAATTACGACGCTTCGCACGTTTGAGATTCTGAAAAGACGTGGTCTACCAACCAAATGACGTAGCCCAATGAAACGGTTCGCTTTATCTGCGTAAGATCATAATTATTTTTGCCTATCACCATTTAATGCAAAGTTGTTGGAGGTAACGTTTCGAAATCTTCAAAAATATTCTTTTTCTTCCTTAACACTTGTGCTGTCGAAAAAGATATTTTTGGGGGGCAATTTGTTAGCCTAGAATTTCGACAAGGCTTTTGAGTGGTTAGTTAATAGGGTTTGACTCTTCATTAAAGATCATTCATAATGCCTTCGGAAAGAAAAAGTGACATTTAAGTCATCTCAGCATGTTTTCGACAGAAGAAGTCTTCACCAATTCGACAGGGAAGAGTTTTCGACAGGACAGTGTATTCAGGACTTTGTCAAGCAGTTATTGGCAAACAGTTGTGTCGAATTTCAAGACTACGGTTAATACAACGTAGGCAGTATGTGGTATCGATCGTGGCACGAAGTCTATCACTGGTTATTGAGACGTAGCCACGTGTCCATAGCAGTTTACATTTCAATCATTATTCGTAGCCACGTGTCCATAGCAGTTTACATTTCAGTCATTATTTTCTGTATAAATAGTAGTTTCTACGGAGAAATCAGGGTGGCAAATTATATACCAAACACACAGTTCTGAAACTCTAACTTCCAAGTCACAGCGAAAACAGAGTAAAAGAATTATTGTACAACGTATGTGAATTTGTGCACCATTCTCTTTACATTTAAGGCAATTTATTACTTTCAATACAAGTCATTTTACATTTCTGCGTTCCATTTTATTACTTCTTTTTCTTTGATTTCCATTTTCATGGTGAATTGTCTCCCTTTTAAAATATATTTGTTGACAAACTGCGGTGTTTAAAGGCAATTGCTTTGGAGATTTCTGGTTTAATCTCACAAACATTTCTATTAAAACCAGTGATTGTTTGCTAAAACCACCAGCGAACAGCGTTATAATAATACACAATGACATATATAGTTATATATATTTAGTCAATGCATCAGTCGGTGTACCCACACGCGTACTATGGTTTCGGTTTTTCGATCAAATAGGCTTTCAAAGCTCTTTTTCAAAATCATGAGTTGAACAAGTTCAAAATAAGGTTTTTAGTAAGGCAATATCCTTAAAATTGATTGGGAAGAAGATTAGAAGTGATTTGAGATCGAAAGGAGAGACGAAATGAGAAATCGGGGATCGGTAACAGAAGCTCACGCACGGTCCTTGCCCAGGGGGCGCACGACCCGTGCGTGGTGCACCAAAATTTATATAGCCAACCCGAAGCTCACGCATGATCCGTGCTCAAGGGCGCACGACTCGTGCGTGATGTTTTATTCCTTAATTCAGCCCATTGCGAGGCAGACGCACGGTCCGTGCCCAGGGGCGCACGACCCGTGCGGCCTGTTCCGTTTCTCTATTTCCCAATCCGATTCTCATTCCGCTTTTCCGTTTCTCGCCCAAATCGAATTCCGATCGTAATCCAACCTAAAAACAAATTTAATAAACCACATTCCCGACCATATTCCGGTGAAAGCGTTTAAATCACAATTTCGTAAATTGTTCAACAATTCAATAAAAACTGTAAAAACGCGATATTGCTCAAAAACGGTTTTCGGTTCCAAAATCTTTCGAAAACAGAATAATTGCCTTATGACTCAAAACAGATACAGTTTTAAGACACACAAAATATCCCTATCCGTGGGTAGAACTCACCTTTACACCGAAGTCCGAGAGTTGAGCCGGAAAGCGAAGTCACCGAACCGAAGTCAACGAACTATCCCCGAAATAGAATTCAATCGCTTCAAGACAGCAGCTTCCCAACCCGATTTCGAATTTACCAACACCAACACCTCACTAATAGCTTCCAATCAACAATGTGGGTCCTGAATCTCCCTCTACTTTGCTCCTACTAAACATGCAACACAACCAAGGTTCAAAACTCCATTATTTTCCTCTTGGAGCTTCAAGTTTCGAAATTGAGGTTGAGAGATAGAGGGAGAATCAAATTCTGAAATTGTGTTCATTGGAAAGGAAATCGAAAATGGAGTAGGGAAGTGATGAGAATACTTACATGCAATGACAACGGAGATGAATCATTCTCCTTCCTTCTTCTCTCTCTCTCTCTCTCTCTCTCTCTCGATTTTTCCCTTTCCTCTCTATTCTCTCCCTTCTGTTTTCCTTTGTTTTATTTTCAGTTGGAGAAAAATGTTTAAGTGTGAGGGTGAGGGAGGGTTCAGGTCTAGCTGGAGCATTAAAGGGGTAAAAAGACTGTTTTGCCCCTCAGCTTAATTCTTCATTAAAACTATGGCTAGGTCACAACTTAATGGAGAATGAGATTTCTTGACAAATTTCTCGACTATTAATCCCCGAGACACGAACAATTATTCCCACAAATAATTAATCAGCCTCCGGCATGATAATACGAGTTTTTTAAAAATTAGGGATGTTACACTTTTCCTGACTGAATGCCCCCCATCCTGCAGGTCTTGGTCAATATCAAAGACAAAGAAGACGATTCGGGTCCATGCCTCGTATCATCCCTAAGACCTCATGGTGCCTTGGCGCCTTATACCCGAGACCTCATGGTCTCATGCTTGACACCTAAGACCCCATGGTCTCATGCCTGATACTTGAGACTTCATGGTCTCATGCCTGATCCCTAAGACCTCATGGTCTCATGCCTCATACTTGAGACCTCATGGTGTCATGCTTGATCCCTGAGACCTCATGGTCTCATGCTTGATATCTAAGACCCCATGGTCTCATGCCTGATACTAGAGACCTCATGGTCTCATGCCTGCTCCCAGATACCTCAGGGTCTCATGCCTAATACTTGAGACTCTTAAGTTTCATCCTGTAACATCCCCAATTTTAGCTAAGTCGGTTAATAGATGTTAGCAAGAGGTCAAGTTGATTAACTAGCTAAGATGAGTATGATTAGTATAATTAATTATTATGAGAAAGTGAATTATTATATTATTAAGAAAGGGTGACATAAATGATTTATTGTATGTGTGCATGATTGTTACAATTTGCTAAGTAAGTTAGTTATGGTGAAATAGTTCTATTAGGACTAGTTAAGTGAGGATGAGTAGCTGAGGGGTAGAAATGTCTTTTCCACCTAGTCATTTAACCCAAGCTGAACCCCCCAAACAGAAAAACACACCTCAATTCAGAAAAGAAAAAGAATGGAGGCTTGAGAGAAGAAGAGGGTTGCGAGTGAGAGGAAGAGGAAGAGGGAAAAAGGAATTCCGAAACTCCAATGCATGTCACAATCCAAACCACCATTCTTCTCCATTTCTCCTCCTCTACACAACGATACTGATTTCAGAACCATCACCCTCCTCCAAACCAAATCACCATTTAAGATGCAACAAGTTCATCATGAAGAAACAAGTGCTGCAGAAACCCGTTTTGGAACCTTTCAGTGTTGTCTTCGTAACTCCCTGTACTGACCACCGATTAAGTTCCTTTTTATTTCTTTGGAAAATGGACTCAAAATGCTTCAACATAGCCACAAGAATTGTCCGATTTCATTAGGTATGGAGGGAGATATCATGTTTTCAAGTTTCGTTTCTGAATCAGCCTCAGTTTTGACCCAGTTCCATTGTTTCCCTTATAACTCTCTGGATACTGGTTTTGTGAAACCTGAACCCTCAGAAACTAGATAAAATTCCCTTCACAATAGACACCTGTTTTGCTAAGTTTGGAGCATTTCGGGTAGCTGAGTTCAAAGTTGGACAGCGGTTCGAAGTAGTTCGGGTTGATTCGAGATGCATTCAGGGATGCTTCAGTAACTGGTCAAGTTTGAGGATTCGCCCGGGGTCAATTTCATGTTTGTTGGAGCGGATTCGGAAGAGCTCGCTTGTTTCGGTTCGTTCGAGCTCTCAGAATTTCGTTAGTTGTGCGATTTTCATCGCCAAAGTTGAGTTCTATACTCACTAGGGATTTAATTTCAAAATAATGGTCATGCATGTTGGTTCTGCCCTTTTATTTGTGAAATTGTATGTTAAAAACCGTTTTGTGAAAAATGGTACTTTGAACGAGGAGCTATGCGATTTATTATTCGAGATTTTGCATGTTTGATGTGATTGATTGTATGAAAGTGTTGGTTATGGATTGTTTATGATGTTTTCTGTGACTGAAACATGTTTTGGATTAATGTGGTGCTTGCTTGGTGTTAATTGTATTGCTAATTTCACTGTTTTTGGATGTTCTGGAGTAGGTTCAGTACTTCTGTTACTGGGAACGAATTACTGACTAGAAAATCATGTGGTCTATCATTTTAGAAACTAGACTAAATGCCCGTTAATTTGGCTCTGATTTGGTTGAATTTGGAATTGTGTAACTCAAGTTATAGGGTCCACAAGTTAGGCTAAAATTCTGGGAACAATCTGGACATAGGGTCAGTGTTTTAGACATGGTGGTTTTAATTGAACTCTTTTTCGAATGATTTCTATTTTTTTGGAAACTAGACTTAATTATCTAATGGTAGGCTCAGGTTCCAGGTTAATTGAGTGGGTTTTGGTCATTTTAGATGGATCGCAATTTAGGTCACAGTTGCAGTCCCATTTTCTGGACATACTGTGTTATTTGCTAAAACTGTATTTATTGACCCATAATTCTACAATTCTAAAAATATAGTCAGAAACTAGACGTCCTTAGCTTTTCGTAGAGGGGTCGTTTGCTAAATTTCGTGGCCATTTGATAGGTTAAATAAATTCTCAAAATTTAGGTACGGTTGCTGAATTAGAATGTTTGAATTGTTGCTTCTTTAGCGGATTATGTTTTCAATGAATTGGTCATTGTTTATGTGACGGCCCAATGCGGGTACATTGTTTGTTGACGGACCAATGTGGGTAGATGGCCCAATGCGGGTATATTGTTTATGTGACGGCCCAATGCGGGTACATTGTTTGTTGACGGCCCAATGCGGGTATATTGTTTATGTGACGGCCCAATGCGGGTACATTGTTTGTTGACGGCCCAATGCGGGTATATTGTTTATGTGACGACCCAATGCGGGTAGTGTTGATTGTGTTTGAGATACATGAATGTAGGTGGTTTAACTGTAGATGTCTATAAGTCAGGATAACAAGCTTAGTAGTCAGTGAGATCACTAAGGTTATCATGGTAATAATAATAATGTTATGTTATGTTCATGTTATTGATTGTTGACGGCCCAATGCTGGTAGACGACCCAATGCTGGTAGACGGCCCAATGCGGGTGGAGATTAGCGTACTAGTGGGAGGGGAAGTCATGAGCCCCAAAACCTAGGCCCCGTCATCGTTTGTCCCTGATAGAGAATGGTCAGGGAATGGGTTTGCCGATAGCCTTCAAATAAAGTTGCCAGTGATATGCTAAGAATAATTGTTATGTGTGTTTCTCGTATGTCGCTTAGGAGGGTTGCGAGTTACACGTTCAGGTTTCCACGTAGTCAACTTTAGGGACTACGGCTTTATGAATCAAGCATAATGAACCGAGAGAGTTAGTAAGGGGTCTCGATAGACCTCATTGAGATAATGTTATCTCACCCTTTATGATTTGTGGTTTACTGGGAAAGTTATAGGCGATAAGGCGGTTATGGAGCAACCTAGTCTTGAAGAAACAAAGAAAAAGCGAAAACATATTAAACATAAAGTTTTGTCCTATAATTAAATTTTTGAGAAAAAGAAGCAATCATAATTTGAAATGAAGTTTGGCCATCTTTCTACATCCCTAAAAAAATGAATTAGCCTTTGTTACCGACTTAAAGCCGAAATATGTTTTCCTTTCAATCACCGTAGACAAGGATCAATTCCACATTTAGAGAAGGTGTTGTTGTCAGTCTACTCAGCTCCAATGAAAGAGAATGTGAAAATTTAAAAAAAAAAGTGAAAAAGACAAAAAAGTGGACTGAAAATCAATAGTCTTGAAGAAACAAAAAAAAACAGTAGAGATTGTGAGCTGATACATCATACCATGAAGAGCATCCGAGATCCTTGTCTCATTAAACCCTCAAACACCTCTTTGGACCTAAATATCCTTTCTTCATAAATCCTTAACCATTGGCCACATTACAACCCTAAAAGTCCATTCTGATCAATGATTAATTGCTTTTATTTTTCTTAAAGTTTTATTTCAACGACAAAGTAATTTTTTTCTCACAAAAAAATTATAAAAAAAGAGAAAAAAAAGAAAAAACTCAGAAAGGCATGCACGCTCAAAGTTTGTATAAGAGATAATGATATAAAACAAAGTTTAGTGATCATCAACAAAGTGAAATCATGTCGAGTTAAAGACTCTTGACTGTCATAGCTTGTGGAATATTTCCCAAAGAAAACCACAAATCCCTACTAAGGAAGTTACTTGACTTACCATCTCAAAATGGGGCAATACCCTCACCTTTCATTCCACTTAAACTCGGGAAACTTTTCCAGCGCCCATCCCATATTCCTATACAACAAACACATCTATATATCCACACCGGACTAGTTCCCAACTCATTATCCTAACTCCGCGAACTGTCACAACCACACTCGAAAATGGGGCAACTTTTATCTTTAATGACACATTTGTCCATACCCTATATTTTAAGGACCCCGAGTCTATTGGCACATTCATTTGTATTCACACTGTTATTAATGTTTATTAAACAATGCTTCAAAGAGAGTGACCACATGTAATAACATGACATTGATAATTCCTCCAAGGTAACATCTTAAACTTGAAAGCTTAGCCATCATGGGTCAACATAACCAAATGAAAACCCATTTGAACAAGTCTACTAATACACATCATAGTCTCTAAAAGAAGCACAAATACATTGCTACCTGCCATAGTCTTCAAAGATGTCAATCTTTACCAAAGTTCGAGTTCAAGCAATCAAAATTTTCTTCCAAGGAATGATTAATTTAGAATATTCAATTCTAGCATCGAAAGTCTCGTTTCTCATCAAATACTATTGTATTGTTACAAAAAAACACATCTTCCTGCACCACCAATAAATCATCCAATCAATCACGCATTACACATGTCCTCCTTACTCTAGCATCAAACCATGCATTTCATTTTCATATAAGCATTATACTTGCATTCACATTCTACCACCTTTGGCGTTTTACATGCTTTCACAATTTACAAGCTTCTGCATCTTATCTACTTTAACTAGCTCCCACATCACATATTTTTTCATTTTCATCTCTTCCATATTTCTCAAGAGAAATATATCAAAGATCTTCTTAAGAAATACAAAATGAGTGATGCAAAAGCTATGGCTACCCCAATGCATCCTTCTGCTAGTATTGAAAAAAATGAGAAGGGTAAGCCTGTCTCTGAAAAGGAGTACAAAGGTATAATAGGTTCTCTATGATACCTCACTGCAAGTAGGCCAAACATAGTCTTCTTAGTAGGGCTATGTGCTAGATTTCAAACTGCTCCAAAAGAATCTCATCTCACTGCTGTCAAAAAGATTTTCAGATATCTTGTTGGAACACCCAGTATTGGTCTTCGGTACAAAAAGAAAACACATTTTTAGCTTATAGGGTACTGTGATGCTAACTATGCTGGAGAAAAAGTTGAAAGAAAAAGAACAACTGGTTCATGTCAACTACTTGGGGAATCACTCATCTCATGGTCATGTAGAAAACAAAGTACAATTGCCCTATCTACAACAGAAGCTGAATATGTCTCAGCTGCTGGTTGCTGCTCTCTAATTCTATGGATCAAAAATCAACTTGAAGATTACTCTTTAAGTTAATCAGGTATTCCAATATTCTGTGATAATACTAGTGCTATAAATTTGTCCAAAAATCCAATTCAGCATTCTAGGTCAAAGCACATTGATATTAAGCATCATTTCATCAGAGATCATGTGCAAAAGAAAGACATTGAACTTGTTTTTTGTGGATACTAAACATCAACTAGCAGACATTTTCACTAAACCCCGCTTAGAGGAAAATTTTAGTTACATTAAAAGCATGCTTCATATCATTGAAACCCCCTCAGATGAGAAAGGTCATGACCAGCAACCTTCTCAGTAATGAAAAGGGTCGTAATCCTCAACCTTCTCAACTCTTGAGAAGGGTCATCAGATGCATATGACCATAAAAATGCAAAAAGATTTTATGTTGTGTGTTGTTTGTGTTATTTATTGTTCGCACTTATATTGTTTGTGTGTTTTATTCTTTTTGTCTTAGGTTAGTTGTATTAAAAAATGCCAAAAATAGGAACCTAGCCTTTTCAACGGCTCTTATCTTTTTCATTTTTCTCTCTCCAATCTAAATGAGTCTTGTCCAAACAGTTACACATCAGACAAGAATCTCTTAGCCGTTGGACAATAACTGCTCTGAAGTAGTTAAAAGGCATTACTTCATCCTTTTTCTAGCATAACTTAAGAAAATGGTCATCTCTCTCTCTCTCTCTCTCTCTCTCTCTCTCTCTCTCTCTCTCTCTCTCTCTCTCTCTCTCTCATTCTGCCTTCAAAATCCCTAAACCTTCAAATGGTCAGAACAAAAAACCCTGAACCTACTTTCACTTACTCAGATTTGAACACAAAATCACAAGAGACAGATCCTAAAGTTCCACACTTTGTTCTCATCGGTCCTCCTCAAAACCCTATTATCATAAAGTCACTGAAATCACGTCTAGCCAAAATGAAACACACTCCCAGTGGAAACCCAAGAAGATCTGTGAGGGTAAAGTTTCACACTACTTCTAAAAATACCACTGGAACATCAAAGGACACTCCTATTGATGTTGAAGCCTCAGAAAACCCCTCTGAACCAGGAACAGAGCAACCCGTTGAAACAGAATAGGGTGTTGGTCCTGTACAAAAGAAAAAAAGTATGGAAAAAGGGAAACAGAAGGCTGAAACCTCTCAAACACGAAGTGGTAAGAAGGGTCAAGGTTCAAGGAAAAGAAAGGAACCAGAAGGATCAAAATGGGCAGCCAAACCCATTGTCTCAGGAACTGCGTACTTCCTTGGTGACATTGAAAAATGTGGATGGAATATCACTCCATCTCTCACACAACAAAAATGGGATGAATTCATCTCACTGATGATGTGGTTTATAAGGACTGAGTAAGAGAATTCTTTGAGTGTGCCTCTATCAAGTATGATCCTCCAAAAGTCACCACATTAGTCAACAGTAGAGAAATTGTGGTAACTTCTCTCTCTCTTGGAAGGGCACTCAGAATACCAGATGAAGGAAACAAAGGGTATCATGAACACTGGTATGAGAAGATTGGAGTAACTCTCGAAGAATAAAAATCCACCCTTCTCAGTCCCACCTTTCTCACCTCAACCACTCTTTATAGCAACTGCACCTCGAACAGAACCATCACCGATTCCCACAATCTCATGAGTAACCTCCCATAACTTTGATCAACTCTTAGCTGACATCAACTAAGAATATGGCATCTCTACAGTCAAAACTGGCAACACCTTAACCTCCTCAAACATCAACCAATTTCTCAATCTGAATCAATCACCTTTAGATGACTCTCCTCAACCAATGTGTCCTTCCATCAACACCCAAACTCACCCTTCTGTCATGCCATCTAAGTTTGGGTCTCTGGATTCCTCTTTCTTTAATGTTGGCCAACCTTCTGGTGTAGCACAAGAGAAAGTTGCTGAGGAATCTAAAGAGAAAAGCCCTTCTGCTCCTGATGCTCTGGTCTCTCGCATGTCCAAGATGGAGAAGATGATTAGAAAAGTGAAAGCTCTGCTGAAAAACGTTCTTGAAAGTCAAGCTATTCTGCAACAAGAGCAGAGAGCTCAAGCTGCTAGAGATGAGTAGTATCAGTCATGGATTCTGCAGCAAGGGATGACCCCACATGCTCCAAACCTCACTCCTCCAGAATTTGGTCCTATCCCTCAGTTTCCTAACATTCCATGACCTGCTACTTCCTCCCCTTCTGATGGGTCTTCCCCATCGAAGTAGCCCCTTAATTTCTCTATCTGCCTCCACCTTTCTGATGATAGCCAAAAGGGGGAGAAGAGTAGATTAAGTTTAGGGGTCTTAGAAGTTTTTTTTGATTGATATGTATTAGCTAATATCTATGTTTGCATGACACTTTTTTGGTTGAGAAGTATACTTCTCACATGCGGTTTTTATTTTCCTAGGCAAATCTGCCAAAAAGAACATAATCCTCTGCAATCATGACAATGATTCTTTTTATTAATGAAAGATATGTTCTTGTTTATGTTCTTGTGTGGTATCCGAAATGTGTAAAATTAACTTCTCTAAATCAGTATGCACATTCTCAGGGGGAGTAAAAATGCTTATGCCTTAGAAATTTTAAACAAAAAATTAGAAAACTTAATCCATCTCCAAAGAGTTTGTCAAACATCAAAAATGGGGAGATTGTTGAGGCAAAATCCCTAATTAGTTTTGATGGTTAACAAACTTCACATGAGAAGCCTAAGTTGACTGATTTCATGTGCTACTAATGTTTCTTCTTGAGTGAAAGATAAGAATAGGAATAACCAACCAAATCTTAAGAAGGTATATGCTTATGAGAAGATTTAAAACAATGTTGCACACAATGACTTAAGAAGAAGGCTTCCCTTGACATGATCAAAGATAGAGACCAAATGGTTAAACTTGAGAAAGTTCATCATGAGAAGAATCATTTCAATCTGTGTCAACATGAGAAGGATAATCAGAAGGGTCAACCTTAGAAGCATCATGACAGAACTAGCATGAGAAAGGTTCTCAGAAGAATAGAGATGAAAAGCATCAGATGAGAAGAGTCAAGTTGAGAAGCGTCATGAGAAGTTTTCCAACGACTCTTTTGCCAACAACTCTTTTCCATGCACCTGTTTACCGTGATTTTTAGTAAACACCGCTAGTTTCACTACACGTGTTACTTGCGAGATCAACTAGGAATCTCAGGCCATTTGTGATCAAATTTTACAAAGAATTGTTGATATCAATAGAAGTGCGAAGTCCAGAGACTTAAGAACTATGATAAAGTGCAAGAATTTGTAAATGCGGGAAGAGGAATCAAATGCAGTAAATTGCAGTAATTGTAAATGAAGAAGATGACAAAGTGCAGAAATCTTAAAGAAATGAAAACAATTATATAAAGAGATGGTACGCAGAATCATACATGAATTCCTGTTAACTCTGTTTGCGGAAGTAGAGTGTTTTAGGAAATGTTTGTAATGAAATTTGCGACCTTTGTTCTATGTACAGAACTACTATTTATAAGAAAAAACTAATAACCGCACATCGGTTTTCTAAAACAAGATAAGGCAGAGTAACTGCTATTTCGACGTGATAAGACTTAGATAACTGCTCCATCTTTCGACCAAGGAATCAATGTCCCTTTCGACAAATCTCCATAGCTTTGCTTGTTTTGCTGTTTATAATCTTCTCTCTGTCGAAGTTTGGCCTCTTTTTCCCAAATTCGCTAAGTTATGCATTAGGCTGCTTTCCCTTGGTTATTACCTCTTGAAGTCGAAATTATATCTTGGTGTCGAAGACCTGTTTTCTTTTTGAAATTATTAAGTCAAACCCTGTTGACTGTATTTAATATTAGCCTGTCGAAAATGCAGGCTAACAAATTGCCCCCCAAAAAGGCTTTTTCGACTGAGTTTTCAATGAAGGTAGAAAATGACTTTTTTGAAACATCTTTCGACCATTCTGCGTCAAATCTTCAAATATCTTTTTTCAGAATATGTTTAGATGTTTCTGTATCAAGGCCAGTCCCACTATCGCTTTCTCCCATTTAAATCACGCCACGTGTGAAAATAACTGTTGGGATCTCCCATGATCCCACGTTTCCCCACCAACGTCTTGGGGATTCACACCCTTTGAATTATTTTTTAATTAATAAATTCAAGTTAAACACGGCTATAAAAGGTAACTGCACCTCTTCATTTCCTTTTTCTGTTTCTTCATCTTCTTCTCTGCGAAAAAACTCCATTAAAGCATCTTCTGATTTCTGCATTTCCTTCTCCTTATTCGCCTTACAAAGCAAAGCGGCCACTACTAAGCACTTCCATTTCTTCATTAGCTTCCTGTTTCTAACGATGGCATCTTCTTCTACCATAAAATCTCCTGCTGTAACTCTTGGGAAGAAAACCCTTGTCTCTGAACCTGCTCTCACTTTGGAGGAAACACTAATTTACCGGTCTCAGGTACTTATCCCCTTCTCTAAACCTTCAAAGCATGCATTTTTAGGCCCTCTTCCTCTCGCTGATGATGATTCCTCTAGAATTAGGGACATTTTCCCTAGCTACCATAGACTCAGCCCTAGGATCTTCAACGAAAGGTCCACACGTAATGGATTTCATGAGTAACCCGAATAGGGTTTTTCGATCTTCGCCACCAACTGAGAAAAACATGCCTTACATTGACTGCCTCAACAAAATTGAGTCGAAGAAATGAGATATCTGGAAAAGTCAGGGAATTTTCGACCTGATCCAAATCTCAAGGTATGGGCTAAAGTATCAAAACCCAATGCTCCTTTCTGCTCGACATTTTTGGGATATCACTACCAACAGCCTTCATTTGAAGTGTGGCATGCTTGCCCCTACCCTGCTTGATGTGGCAGCTATAACAGGTTTAAAGCCTTTAGGGGAAGTTTTCGACCCTGCTATCCAAACTGACTTCGATTTTGACTTCAAAAAGGCTAGCTTTAAAGGCTATATTGAAGAGAAACACATTACCGGGTCGAAGAAACACATTACCAGGTTTAAAGCATATTGCTTTTCTCACTTTCTGGTTATCCTTTTATGTCTTCTGTTCTTCGTCACTTCAAGTGGCCAAGATGTATATCCCCCTAGCCATTCAACTACATCAACGTCGAAAGATCAACTTGGCTACCCTTATTTTAGGGTCCCTTTTCGACAACTTGAAACAAGGGGCTCTTGATTTGAAAGGACTCAAACCAGACGGGAAATATTTGGTCTCTGGACCAATTTGGCTGTTTCAATTGTGGCTTCTTGCCACTTTCAATTCGAAATTGATAATGTATACTCCTGATGAGTATCTTGACGTAATTTCTAACAGAGGGGTCGAAGGTGTACGACTTGCTTTGTTGAGACCTAAACAAATAGGAGTATCTGTCGAAGATCTCTTTTCACAAGCTTTCAACATGTTTCTGAATTGTACAGAATTTTCTCCTTCTATGGCCCCTTTTGCTGGAAGAAATTATGGACCACATTGGTTCACTAGGGAATTCCCTGCTGACAACCCTGATGAGGAACAAGAAACAAATCAAATTTGGAAAGCATTTTTAACTCCTCAACTGCTGTCGTCTCGAATTTCTCCTGGGAAGTCATCAAACCAATTTGGTTTATTCTCATATCATCCAAGTTTATATGCACGGCAATTTGGGTTGTGTCAACTTCGACCCAGCCCTTTTTTTCGGTCTAAAAGGGAACTGTTAGTTCCTGAGAATGAAGAAGAATGGATAAATCGTCTCAACGACTTTCCCGCTGATTCTTTTCGTCTTACCCCCCTCCCTTTTGAACCAACTTTCTCTTGTACCCACAAGTTTTCTCAGTGGTGGACAGAGTATATCACCGGGAAATTCACTGGTGTCGAAGAGGCTACTCTATTGGTCAAACTAATATCTGCTTTTCCTTCTTCGCAGAAAAAGAAGACCAAGTCGAAAGGTATACATATTCGAGAAATTCGAGCATTTCAACAATATTTCGAAACTGTATATGATCCGACTCATCTTCGTCGAACTGTTTCTCAAGCTGCAAAAGTTTGTAAACAAAAAATTCTTGATAAAATCCCGACTATGATTTTTCCACCTTATGTACCCGACAAATATTTTTTTGCTTTAACACAAAACAAAATTAGATTTCCACCTTTACCAACCAGTGAACTGGCTCTGGCATTTTGGTCACCCATTCCAGAATGGTTCGTATGTGGTTCGACCAAGGCACTATTTGATTTTTCGAACAAAACAGCTGAGAAAGTAGTTCCGACTAAGCAGGACATATACACTTTTGAGGGTCATCTTCATTTAGATATTCAACATATTCGAATCTTGTCCTCCATTAGAGAAGGTGATTCACAAGACTTCTTAGGAAAAATAAATTTCCTTTCTATGTATTTCGTATTAACACTTGTTTGTCGAATATTTGTAGCCATACCTATCACATCGTCTTCGACAGATGGCGCAGCAACAAAGACGGAGAAAAAAGATGTTGAGGCTTCGTCAATAAGAAAACAACCTCCTCAAGAAGAAAAACAAAAAGTAAGTACTTATCTTTACTCGTTGTGTCATCTTCTTATACTCTTCGACTAATTAGTCATCCGTTTTGCAGAGTCGAAAAAGAACAAGTAGCTCTTTAATATCCAATCCAAAGAAAGCAAGAAATGTTAAACCAAGAGTCGTGAGCGATTCAGAGGTCGAAGTTCTCAAAACTTTGCCTATTTATATTTGTTTTCTTTTTCTTATTCATGCTCATATGATTGTTGTATTTTCAGTCTGATGAAACACCACTGGTCAGAACTAAACCCATCAAGGTTCAAGTTCCTGAAGCAGAAAGAGAGAGAAAGACAAAACATTCTCAAGATGCCTCTAAGACTGTTTCTCAACAAACTTCTGTCGAAAGACAACAACAAGAAGAACAAGTTCCGAAAAGGCTTATCCAAAAAACCCAGAGTGCACATTCTTTAGTTGAGAATACCATAGCTAAGGTGATCGATTGAAGCCTATGTTTTTTTCGAAAAACCGAAAACTTTGTTTATGTGATAATACTCACTTTGCTTCATTTTTTAGGAAACTGAAGTCCCAACAAAAGATGCTACACCTTCCTCCACTCATTCCCCTTCAAAAATAAATGTTTCTGGAGAAGGTGTCGAGGAAAAAGATTTGCCTCAACATACACCTGTTGTCGAAGATACACTGTTGGCCGAAAAGACTATTCTTGCTGAAACTGCCAAGGAAATTCCTGCTCATGGCCCAGAACCTGCTGCTATGGATGTTGATGAAAGTCCTGATGTTGGCCACAGTGGAGCTGAGATCAGTATATCCTCTTCTCCAAATATGGAAGAGCAAGGGTACGACGAAGAGGAAAGTGAAGACGACGGTAACAATGAGAGGAGTGAATCTCTTGAGATAGCAAATTCTCCACGTTCTGTGCCCTCAACGCATGACATCGCTCTTAGCCTTCAAGAACAAGAATTTTTGGACTTAAAACGCAAAGATCCTCTGGAGGCTTTCAAACGAATGGTGAGTGGTTTATCTTCGACAGAGAGTAAGCCAAGTGCTTCGACTGCTTCTATTGGCAATTCCTCTGAAGGTCCTAAAGAAAACCTGATTCGAGAACTTCAAACAACCCTCTTTGAGATAGATCTATTCAAGGCCATCGAAACAAATCATATGCTCTATTACAAACTCAAGTCTTTGCTCAATAAACTTAATAACTCTGGCTCCAGTGACTCTCTTTTATGCTTTATTGTTGAATTTGAGCCTTTGCTAGAGCAAATTTCCAGAGATATTCAGAAAAAGAAGAGTACTATTGTGAGCAAAGAGCGCGAGCTTGAACTTCTGACAGAAGAAAGTGTCGCCGTCGAAGCCTCAGAAAGCAAGATTTCAGCCCTGGAAATTCAAGCAGCAACTAATTCCAAGGAATTAGAAGACTGTGATGCAAATATTTCGACATACCAGGCCCAAATCAAGGAGTTGCAATCGAAGATTGAAGCGGAAGAAAAGAAGAAAATCTCTGTTCAACAGAAGTCTTCAATTTCTGTAGAGAACGCACTTCGCACTGAGGCAACCTTGGCTATCGAACACTTGGAGAAGGTTCAGAAACATGACGAAGCGGTTAAGAGGCTAACTGAAGAAAAAACCCTTTTAGATACTAGATTGAGGCATGCCAGAACAGCCTTTGAGAGGCTTAAAGCTTCTTTTGTAATTTAACTTTCCATCTGTATTCTGACAATCTTTCTTGGCATGAGTGCCATGTTTATATCTCTTTTGATCTTACTCTTGCGTTATTTTAATTTCTTGCAACGTTGGCTTATACCGTTTTAAGTATTTGCCATTTATACGCAAAATTCGACCATCAATGCTTAACTCTTCGATTTCATAAGCGCCATTTGAGAAAACTTGTAAAATTTTAAATGGTCCTTCCCAATTTGGTGACCATTTTCCCAAGGCTCTATCTTTTTTGTCCATGGGTAATATCACTTTCCACACTAAGTCTCCTGTAACAAAAGCTTTGAATTTCACCTTCTTGTTATAAGCTTTAGCTACTCTTTCTTTTTGCCTTATAAGGATATCTAATGCAAGTAACCTTTCTTCATCTATGTCAACCAATTCATCTAAAATCATGCTCCAATAATGGTCTGAAGGAATTTCAAATTGCCTTTGGATCCTGGTTGATTGCAAATAGATTTCGACTGGTAAAACTGCATCATGCCCAAAAGTGAGACGAAATGGAGTAGTGATAATTGATTCTCTAGGAGAATTTCGACAAGCCCATAACGCTTGATCAAGGGTTTTGTGCCAATTCTTAGGCTTTTGCCCAATATGTTTTTTAATCAAATTAATGAAAATTTTATTGGCTGCTTCGACCTGACCATTTGCCTGAGCATAGTATGGTGTCGAACTTAATAACTTAAATCCACTTATGGAGGCAAACTCAACCATTTTTCGACCAGTAAACACTGAGCCTTGGTCTGTAGTGATGGTTTCTGGAACTCCAAACCTGCATAGAATGTGGTTTTGGATAAAGGCTATTACTGCCTCTTGGTCTACATTAGCTACAAGGATAGCTTCGACCCACTTAGTAAAGTAATCGATACCCACTAATATGTAGCGGTGACCTTTCGACGACGTTGGTTTAATTTCGCCAATTATGTCTAAAGCCCATCCTCTAAACGGCCAAGGCTTTATTATTGAGTGTAACTCATTTGCAGGTACATGTTGTATTCCTGCGTGTTTTTGACATTCTTGACACCCTTTAGGAAAATCTATGCAATCTTTAAGCATAGTAGGCCAGTATACTCCTTGTCGAAATAAAAGCCATTTCATTTTGTTCCCCGCTTGGTGAGATCCACAAGCTCCACTATGAGTATTGGAAATTGCCAAATATGCCTCATTCTCATTAAGGCATTTAAGTAGGACTCCTTCCGGGGTTTTCTTTAACAATTCGTTTCCAAGAATTACATAGCTTAGAGCTCTATACTTGGTTTTTCGATTTGTCGTCCCTGTTGGATTTTCCAAGTATTCGACAATTGGTTTTCGCCAGTCATCATTCGACATATTGTCAATGGCAAAAATTTCGCCATTTTCAATTGGAGGAAGTAATTCTACACTGTCTGCCCCCCCAAGTTTTGGCATTGACAATTCATCATCCTTACGATCTGTCGAAATCAATTTCTCTTTAATTTCAATTAACTCACTGAGTTTTGTTGGAGAGACTTTATAACTTGAAGCAATTTGTGCCAAGTCGTTTGCCTCTTGATTTTCAATTCGAGGTATATGCTCAATGTGAACATTGTCGAAACGTTTTAACAAAGTATTGGCAGTGACGAAATATAAGATTAAATTTTCTTTGATGCACTTATATTCTTTGGTTAACTGCTTCACCACTAATTCAGAGTCACCTTTAATTTCGACAGCCTTTGCCCCCAACTCTAACAAGATTTCCAATCCTGCAATTAAGGCTTCATATTCAGCCTCATTGTTAGAGCAGCGCTCTTTGATTTTAAACTTATACTTTGTTGGTATGTCTACTGGTGAAACAATTAATATACCAATTCCAGAACCATTTTTATGGCTTGATCCATCGAAATAAAGTGTCCAAGGTCGATTATTCATTTGACTAACTGTTACTTCGACCAATGAATGGTCAACAATAAAGTCAGCAACAATTTGTCCTTTGATAGCTTTCAAAGGCTGGTATGTTAATGAATACTCAGATAAAGCTAGTGCCCATTTGCCAATTCTGTTATGCAATATAGGTTTCGACAGCATGTGTTTAATAATATCGAAATGAGAATGCACATACACATCAACTGGTTTGATATATTGCTTTAATTTGGTACAAGAAAAGTACAGACAAAGGCACAATTTCTCCAATGGCTGATATCTAGTTTCAGCATCATTTAACACTCTACTCAGGTAATATATCGCTCTTTCGACACCATTATCATCCTCTTGTGCTAGCATACTACCTATTGTTAGCTCTGATGCTGCTATATACAATTTCATCACCTTATCTCTGATAGGTGGCAACAATATAGGTGGTTTAACTAAATAAGCCTTAATGTCGTCGAAGGCCTTCTGGTGTTCTGGATCCCACCTGAATAAGTCTTCTTTCTTCAGTCGAAGCAATGGCGAGAACACTTGAGTTTTGCCACTTAGGTTGGATATGAACCTTCTGAGGAAATTAATCTTCCCTAATAATGACTGAAGCTCTTTTTTAGTCGAAGGGGCTTTCATTTCCATGATTGCCTTCATCTTGTTTTGATTAATTTTGATGCCTTTTTTGTGAACAACAAAGCCCAAGAAATCACCTGCACGTACACAAAAGGCACATTTGATTGGATTCATTTTCAATCCATATTTTCTCATTCTTTCGAATGATTGTCGAAGATGGTCTAAATGGCCATTTTCTGTTGAAGATTTGACAACAATATCATCTATGTATACTTGCATAAAATTTTCAATAAAATCATGAAACATAGAATTCATTGCTCTCTGGTATGTTGCACCAGCATTTTTTATACCAAATGGCATTACTACCCATTCATAAACACCTAACGCCCCTGGGCACCGAAATGCTGTTTTCGACACATCTTCTTCGGCAATAAAAATTTGATTATAGCCTGAATATCCATCAAGCATACTTAGGTATTCAAATCCTGCTGCCGAATCAACTAGCATTTCTGCCACAGGCATAGGGTATTGATCTTTGGGTGTAGCATTATTTAAATCACGAAAATCTATATAGACTCGTAATGTTCCATTTTTCTTAATAACAGGAACAATGTTGGCTAGCCAATCAACATACCTGGCAGTCCTGATGAAGTTTCTCTTGAGTAATCTTTCGATTTCTTCTTTAATCTTCGACAGAACCTGAGGTGCGAATCTCCTTGGTGTTTGCTTCACTGGTTTTTTGTCTGGTCGAATGGGCAGTTTCAGTTCGACTACTTCTCGACGTAGACCAGGCATCTCATTGTAGTCCCAAGCGAAGCAATCTTTATACTCTTTGAGTAACTCGATAGTTCGACCTTTCAAACCCTTGTCGATTTTAGCACTGATAAATGTTGGCCTTTTTATGGGGCCATCTGCTAAATCAATTTCTTCAAGAGGGTCTTGAGCCTGCATCTTCTTAGTCGAACCCATTGGGTCTTTTTCAAAACCTAAAGGCTCATCATCGTAGATGCAGTCAAGTTTCTGGCCTTCGGCCATTTTATCTTTATTGTTAACTTCTGGGTTAACTTTTATGGTGTAACATCCTCAAAATAATTAATCGAATTATTTGGATGTTAACCCAATTGAATTAATTTGGTGCTTAATTGGTAAAATTATTGAGTGCTAAAATTAATTATTGGCTGTCACAGGATCGTTGACCGAATAATACGGGTCAAGGAAGTTTTGGAATCGAAATAAGGGATTAAGATCAATACGGTAATTGGACCACGCTACCACTTATTTATTAATTAAATAAGTATGTGTGTGTGTGTTAAATGAAAGAAGAAAGGAAAGAATAAAAGAAAGAAAAAGAGGAAAGAAAGCGCAGAAGAGAAAAGAAGCAGAGGAGAAAAGAAGAGAAGAGGAGAAAAGAAAGAAGAAGAAGAGAAAGAGGAGAAGAAGGGCTTCCATCACCACCCAAGCTCCAAGTTTTTCACCATCATCATCACCTTCCTACTAGCTTCCTTTCCCCCTAGTTTTGGTGAGCTTATTTTCCTCTTTTCCCCTCTATTTGAATTTCGAATTTGGGATGATTTGGGGGATTGATGATGATTTTGGTTGGTTATTCATGATTTGAAGCAAGCCCAAGGAAGATTGAAAGTGGATTGAAGCTCGATTCGAGGTTGAGAGCGGATTGGTGATTATTGGGTTTCGTTTGGGGATTTTTGGAGTCTCGGTGATTTCGGCTCGGTGACGGCTCTCGCGTCAAGGGTGAGTTTTACTTACGCTTAGGATGTTTTTGTGTCTCGTTAGTTTTTACGTTAATTGATTTCGAGAGATTTTGGAACGAAAACCGTTATTCGAAAATATGTCGCGTTTTAATACAATTCGTTTTGATTGAGTTTTTGATTGGATTGATTGACTGTGTGGTTTGTATTGGATTCATTTTACTGGTTGTCAAATCTGTTTTCGATCGGAACAAAAATCGAAATTGAGCGGAATAGCGGATTTCGCGAAAATCGCAAAATTCTGCACTTGACAGGCCCCCTTACTGCCAGTCCACGCGCCACTTGCGCGCCGCGCGCCACTCGCGCGCCGCTGGACAAAACCTTACTGTCAGCTCGCGCGCCGTTTGCGTGCCACGCGCCACTCGCGCGCCAGTTGGCAGAATTTCAGCATCGCCGGGAACCCGATTGAGGTGTTCTAAGATGCGTTGGAAAGCTTATTCAGAGGCCTAACTGAGTATTCTATTTTTAAGGCAAAATGAACTGTTTTTGATATTGAAAATTGTGTCGAAAAGTGGCCAACTAGAGTGCGAGTGTGAACTTGAATTTTATAAAATGTGGATTAAAGTGTTTCATTGATTATCTGATTTGATGGACCGTGGGTTCATAGTATTGTAGATATACGTATATAGTATATCGAGTTGGGTGACGACCCATGTGTAACATACTAGGCGGGGCAGTCATGATCCCCTTCCCTAGGCTCCATGCCAATGGGAGAATGTACTATTGGTAGGGGGGTTCACCGGGGTTAGCGATGTTCCGCAGTCGGTGTTATGTTAAAGATTATTGTACGATACACCGGGGTTAGCAATGTTCTGCAGTCGGTGCCGTACTTTGTTTGTTGTACGATACACCGGGGTTAGCGATGTTCCGCAGTCGGTGCCGTACTTTGCTTATTTTACCACATACCGGGGTTAGCAATGTTTTGCAGTCGGTGTCGTGTTAAGTATAAAAGAACTAATAACTGAACCGAGAGTGTTAGTAGGGGTCTCGGTAGAACTCACTGAGATTGTATCTCACTGTTTAAATGTTGTTGTTTTACAGATAAACAGGGACAGAAGAAACCTCAGAGGCACGAGTAGGTGGCCCCCGGGAAATGGATTATGACTTAGCTTTATGTTTAGTTTATTTTCCTTCTGTTGTCCATGTATCGCAGCACTAAGACATTAGTGTCATGTTTGTCTTTCATTCCGCTTTCTTGTATGATTCTGACTACCACAGTTGCTGACAGTTTACGGTCTGAGAATCGTATGGTCTTACGTGTGTATAAGACAGTTATGTTATTTTTCAGCAAAAATTTTATAGTGGTAATCAGTATCTGAGCAGGAAATATTATCTCTGATGTATGTTTAATGTGCACTCGGGTGTTTTTGACAAATAAAAATATCAGGGTGTTACAGTTGGTATCAGAGCGGTTCGACCTAGTCGGACTTAGCTTATAGGGTCTTTGCTTTTTTCAGTCGTGATTTTCTTAGTATGCTATTAGACATTGAGCTTGATCAACTTAATACTCTGTGCATATTTCGCAGAATCATGGCCAGAAGAGGTAGAGGCGTTCCTCCTCCTGTTGATCCAAATTTTGAGTGGATGCAGAATGTCATTGAGAACCAGCAGAAAATGATGCAAGACATGATGCTTATGCATCAGCAGCAACAAATCCAACAGCAAAATGCTCAGCAGCATCAAGCTCCAGAGCCACAAGTGAACCCAAGGAGAATTTTCACAGAGTTCCTGAAAATGAAACCCTCCGAGTTTAGAGGTGGGCCGGATGTCATGAGAGCACAACATTGGCTGGATGACATTGAAAAGATCTTTGTAACAATGCAAGTGACCGATGAAGATAAGTTGAGGTTGGCATCCCATATGTTGAAGGGAGAGGCCAATAACTGGTGGACAAATGCTAGGGCCATGATGGAGACAATGGGAACTCCCCCGACTTGGGAAAATTTCCGAACATCATTTTTGGAACAATTCTTCCCCACGGCTATGAGGTTGGATAAGGAAAATGAGTTTTTGGCTCTTACACAAGGAGGCTTGACCGTGGGCCAATACACGGCTAAATTTGAAGAGTTGTATCAATTCTTCGGTTTAGCTGGATATGCCCCCAATGACCGATGGAAAACTGACAGGTACAAATATGGGTTGCGAGAGGATATTGCTCAAAGTCTTAGTTCTTTTCCGAAGACCAACTATGCAGCCATGGTTCAACAAGCTTATATTGCTGAAAGTGATTTGGCCAGATTGTATGCAAGCAGGAAGGCGTTCCATCAGAGTAAGAGGAACACTGGGTCATCTAGTTCTCAGATGGGTCCCAAGCATGACTCAGGCAAGAGTGGTAATTATAAGGGAAAGCAGGTGCAAACGGCTGACCAAATGAAGTTTAGGAATTGTTTTAAGTGCGGAAGGTATCACCGTGGCGAGTGTCCATCAAGATCTGATCGGTGTTATGTCTGTAATGAAGAGGGTCACTATGCAAATCAGTTGCCAACAAAGAAAAATTCCCAAAGGGCACCAAATGCTCCTGGTCAGGGGCGGATCAACACTTTGGATGCTCGGACCATCACACCTACCGATAATCTTCTAAGGGGTACGGGATCTCTTTTTAATAATTCAGTCAATATTTTATATGATTCTAGTGCAACTCACTGTTTTATCTCGCAAGCATGTGTGGATCGGTTGGGACTAGCATTGTCTGAGCTATCCGAACCGATAACTATTTTAACTGCTGCCAAGGGTCATGTCCAGACCCAATCATTATGTGAAAATTGCCTACTTGTCATAGGCGACAGACAGTTTGTTGTGAAATTTATTTGCTTGCCTATGAGAAGCATGGACATGGTTCTGGGTATGAATTGGATGGCTGAAAATCATGTAACAATCAACTGTGCCGATCGAACTATTAGCTTCGCCTCCGAATCCGTAGGATTGACACAGGCAAATTCTGAAGCGACGATCTCTTACACCGAAGCAAGCCAGTCATTATTCCAAGGTGCGGAGGCTATTCTTATTATGTTGTCTGCATCTACTGAAACGGGTTTAGATTTGTCATCTGTGCAAGTGGTAAATGAATTTCTAGATGTCTTTCCAGAAGATGTTTCATCCTTACCTCCTGACCGAGAGGTAGAATTCTCAATAGAATTGATTCCTGGTACAGGATCAATCTCTATTTCTCCTTATAGAATGTCTCCTTTAGAGTTGAAGGAACTGAAGTCTCAACTTGAGGAATTAATATCGAAAAGGTTTATCCGACCGAGTGCTTCTCCATGGGGTGCTCCGGTGTTGCTAGTCAAAAAGAAGGATGGTAGCATGAGGTTGTGCATAGATTATCGGCAATTGAATAAAGTGACGATCAAGAATAAATATCCCTTGCCAAGGATAGACGATTTGCTCGACCAACTTAGAGGTGCTGTGGTATTTTCAAAAATTGATCTGAGGTCGGGCTATCATCAAATAAAGGTACGAGCCTTAGATATTCCGAAGACAGCTTTCCGTACGAGGTATGGACATTACGAGTTCGTAGTGATGCCCTTCGGTTTGACTAATGCTCCAGCGGTATTCATGGATTACATGAACCGAGTGTTTCACACGTACCTTGATCAGTTTGTGGTAGTTTTTATTGATGATATCTTGGTGTACTCTAAGACCATTGAGGACCATGTTCAACATCTCCGCATTGTTCTGAACGTACTCCGAGAAAAGAAATTGTATGCCAAGCCGTCGAAGTGTGACTTCTGGATGCCGGAAGTGAAGTTTTTGGGACACGTGATTTCCCAATCGGGAGTTGCGGTGGATCCCAGTAAAGTAGAAGCGGTGTTGAACTGGGAACGACCAACATCTGTCACCGAAATAAGAAGTTTCTTGGGTCTAGCTGGTTACTACAGGAGGTTTATCCAAGGTTTTTCACAAGTGGTTCTTCCACTTACTCGGTTGACTCGCAAGGCCCAACCGTTTATATGGAATGCCGATTGTGAGGAATGTTTTCAAGAGTTGAAGGTTAGGTTGACTTCTGCTCCAATCCTAATTCTTCCAGATCCGTTTTTGGATTTTCAAATTTACAGCGATGCTTCTGGAAAGGGTTTGGGGTGTGTTCTCATGTAGAACCAACAAGTTGTAGCTTATGCCTCCAGACAGTTGAAGACTCATGAAGAGAATTATCCGACTCATGATTTGGAGTTGGCAGCTATTGTGTACGCACTGAAGATTTGGAGACATTACCTGTGTGGGTCTCGTTTCGAAGTCTTTAGTGATCATAAAAGCTTGAAATATTTGTTTGACCAGAAGGAGTTGAATAACAGGCAGAGAAGATGGGTGGAGTTTCTGAAGGATTATGACTTCGAATTGAAGTATCATCCGGGAAAAGCTAATGTTGTAGCCGATGCACTAAGTAGGAAATCCATTCATATAGCAGGATTAATGATGCATGAAATGGAATTGTTGGAGTCTTTCCGGGACCTAAATGTGGATTCAAAGCCAAAAAGGAACAGGTTAGTGTTGAGCCATATGAGGATCTCTAGTTCATTGAGAGAGTCTATTCGCTTAGCACAAGAAATCGATGTGAAGCTACAATCACAGAAAATGTTGCCAGACTTTACCGAAGATAGTGATGGGGTCATTTGTTTCAACGGTAGGATTTGTGTACCCGATAATGAAGGTATTAAAAAAGTAAGTGCTAGAGGAAGCGCACCGAAGTTTATTTTCTGTACATCCTGGATCCACCAAGATGTATAGAGATTTAAAACAGATGTATTGGTGGCACGGAATGAAGTTAGAGATTGCTGAATTTGTGTCGAAATGCCTAACTTGCCAAAGAGTTAAGATAGAACATCAGAAACCTGCTGGTCTGCTGCGGTCACTAGACGTGCCAGTGTGGAAATGGGAAGACATTTCTATGGATTTTGTAATGGCGTTGCCAAGGTCTCAAGCCGGTAACGACTCCATTTGGGTAGTTGTAGATCGGTTAACCAAATCAGCTCATTTTATTCCAGTTCGTTCTAGCAGTAAAGTATCCAAGTTAGCTGAGGTGTATTTGAAGAACATAGTAAGGTTACATGGGGTTCCTACCAGTATAGTGTCGGATCGAGATCCGAAATTCACTTCTCGATTTTGGAAAGATCTGAATGAAGCATTGGGAACTAAAGTACTTCTTAGTACCGCTTATCACCCGCAGACCGATGGTCAGACCGAGAGAACTATCCAGACATTAGAGGATATGCTTAGGGCTTTGGTACTTGATAACGGAAAGAAATGGGAGGATCATCTTCCATTGGTGGAATTCTCATATAACAACAGTTATCATTCCAGTATCGGAATGGCACCTTTTGAAGCCTTGTATGGTAGGAAATGCAGGACTCCATTGTGTTGGTGGGAAGTAGGTGAGAACCGATTGTTAGGGCCCGAAATGATTCACGACACTACTGAAAAGATCCGCCAGATCAGGGATAGAATGAAAGCTTCTCAGAGTAGGCAAAAGAGCTATGCTGATAAAAGAAGAAGGCCGTTGGAATTTGAGTCGGGCGATCATGTGTTTTTGAGATTATCACCAACAATTGGCACAGGTAGGGCATTACGGGTGAAGAAACTCAGTCCTCGGTATATTGGACCTTTCCAGATTATCGAGCGAATAGGGCCTCTTGCATACCGTATTGCTTTGCCTCCACCATTGTCAAATCTGCATGATGTATTCCATGTGTCTCAGTTGCGGAAGTACATTCCCGATCCAAGTCAACCGTTAGATTTTGAAACAATTGACCTTCGACCGGACTTGTCCTTCCAACCTAATCCGAATTACATCATGGAAAGTGGCGAGAGGACGCTACGGACAAAGTCAATTCCCATCGTCAAGGTAGTTTGGGATGGTTTTTCCGCCGAGGAAGCTACTTGGGAGTTGGAGGACGATATGCGGACTCGGTATCCGTATTTGTTCTCTTGAGGTATGTTGTGTTTAATTTTGAGGACAAAATTCTTTCAAGTTGGGGAGAATGTAACATCCTCAAAATAATTAATCGAATTATTTGGATGTTAACCCAATTGAATTAATTTGGTGCTTAATTGGTAAAATTATTGAGTGCTAAAATTAATTATTGGCTGTCACAGGATCGTTGACCGAATAATACGGGTCAAGGAAGTTTTGGAATCGAAATAAGGGATTAAGATCAATACGGTAATTGGACCACGCTACCACTTATTTATTAATTAAATAAGTATGTGTGTGTGTGTTAAATGAAAGAAGAAAGGAAAGAATAAAAGAAAGAAAAAGAGGAAAGAAAGCGCAGAAGAGAAAAGAAGCAGAGGAGAAAAGAAGAGAAGAGGAGAAAAGAAAGAAGAAGAAGAGAAAGAGGAGAAGAAGGGCTTCCATCACCACCCAAGCTCCAAGTTTTTCACCATCATCATCACCTTCCTACTAGCTTCCTTTCCCCCTAGTTTTGGTGAGCTTATTTTCCTCTTTTCCCCTCTATTTGAATTTCGAATTTGGGATGATTTGGGGGATTGATGATGATTTTGGTTGGTTATTCATGATTTGAAGCAAGCCCAAGGAAGATTGAAAGTGGATTGAAGCTCGATTCGAGGTTGAGAGCGGATTGGTGATTATTGGGTTTCGTTTGGGGATTTTTGGAGTCTCGGTGATTTCGGCTCGGTGACGGCTCTTGCGTCAAGGGTGAGTTTTACTCACGCTTAGGATGTTTTTGTGTCTCGTTAGTTTTTACGTTAATTGATTTCGAGAGATTTTGGAATGAAAACCGTTATTCGAAAATATGTCGCGTTTTAATACAATTCGTTTTGATTGAGTTTTTGATTGGATTGATTGACTGTGTGGTTTGTATTGGATTCATTTTACTGGTTGTCAAATCTGTTTTCGATCGGAACAAAAATCGGAATTGAGCGGAATAGCGGATTTCGCGAAAATCGCAAAATTCTGCACTTGACAGGCCCCCTTACTGCCAGTCCACGCGCCACTTGCGCGCCGCGCGCCACTCGCGCGCCACTGGACAGAACCTTACTGTCAGCTCGCGCGCCGTTTGCGCGCCACGCGCCACTCGCGCGCCAGTTGGCAGAATTTCAGCAACCAAACACTCTTTTTCGTTTCGCGATAACTTTTGATCCGGGAACCCGATTGAGGTGTTCTAAGATGCGTTGGAAAGCTTATTCAGAGGCCTAACTGAATATTCTATTTTTAAGGCAAAATGAACTGTTTTTGATATTGAAAACTGTGTCAAAAAGTGGCCAACTAGAGTGCGAGTGTGAACTTGAATTTTATAAAATGTGGATTAAAGTGTTTCATTGATTATCTGATTTGATGGACCGTGGGTTCAAAGTATTGTAGATATACGTATATAGTATATCGAGTTGGGTGACGACCCATGTGTAACATACTAGGCGGGGCAGTCATGATCCCCTTCCCTAGGCTCCATGCCAATGGGAGAATGTACTATTGGTAGGGGGGTTCACCGGGGTTAGCGATGTTCCGCAGTCGGTGTTATGTTAAAGATTATTGTACGATACACCGGGGTTAGCAATGTTCTGCAGTCGGTGCCGTACTTTGTTTGTTGTACGATACACCGGGGTTAGCGATGTTCCGCAGTCGGTGCCGTACTTTGCTTATTTTACCACATACCGGGGTTAGCAATGTTTTGCAGTCGGTGTCGTGTTAAGTATAAAAGAACTAATAACTGAACCGAGAGTGTTAGTAGGGGTCTCGGTAGAACTCACTGAGATTGTATCTCACTGTTTAAATGTTGTTGTTTTACAGATAAACAGGGACAGAAGAAACCTCAGAGGCACGAGTAGGTGGCCCCCGGGAAATGGATTATGACTTAGCTTTATGTTTAGTTTATTTTCCTTCTGTTGTCCATGTATCGCAGCACTAAGACATTAGTGTCATGTTTGTCTTTCATTCCGCTTTCTTGTATGATTCTGACTACCACAGTTGCTGACAGTTTACGGTCTGAGAATCGTATGGTCTTACGTGTGTATAAGACAGTTATGTTATTTTTCAGCAAAAATTTTATAGTGGTAATCAGTATCTGAGCAGGAAATATTATCTCTGATGTATGTTTAATGTGCACTCGGGTGTTTTTAACAAATAAAAATATCAGGGTGTTACATATGGCTTGTTCAACCATATTTTGTTGCAATTCGGCCTCCAAAGCCATATTTTGTTTATTTTCGGCCACATAAGCCGTAATTCTTTCCCATACAGTGGGTATAGACATCATCGCCGTTTAGGGACCATCCCACCCTATAGGCTTGCAAAAGCCTATTGAAGGTGATGCCTCATCGATCACTTCCCTCTCCCATATGATGCCATGGGTAGGGTGAAGATCTAGGGATTCAAACACATTGTCCATAGGGACATATGCAGTGTCTGAAGGTGTGCATGGCGCAATAGTCGCCAATTGTTTGTCAAAAGTCCTCCTTGTAATATGGTCGACCTCTGCCAAGAAATAGCTCTGATCTGCTTCTATATTTTCGACCAGGCCATCTTCTCTCCAAATAGAGAGTCTCTGGTGGAGTGTTGAGGGCACTGCTCCTACTCCGTGGATCCACTCTCTACCCAGGAGTAGATTGAAGTTTGCTCTGGTGGGTATGACTATGAACATAGTTTTTCTCTTCACACTCCCCACTGTTAACTCCACTTCTATGGCTCCTAACGAATAGCCAGATTTTCCCTCATAATTAGTGAGGACTATGTTATGTGGCCGTAAATCAGTCTCTGATTTGCCAACTTTTGCCAGCACATGTTGTGGCATCAGATTAACCGCTGCGCCCCCATCAACCAAAACTTTATTGACGCCTACATTGTTTACTTTTGCTTGTATAAACAATGGTTTTAGATGGTGTTTCATCCCTCCATCTGGCCTTTCGAAGACAGCATTCTGCTCTTCTATGGAGCCATTATTTAGTACGTAGTAACACATTGGCCTGTGCTTAGCCATATCTTGATCGAAATCTTGTTCGATCTCAATCACTTCCTAAACGACGTCGAATTCAATTGGCAAAATTGAAACGACACAGATGATGTCTAAGTCTGGTTCTGAATCTAAGAATTCAGAGTCCATATCATCATCTAATTGCAGGCCTTCTTCAGAGTCAAGACCTTTTTTGATGTCTGCAAGGGGAGGGAATATCCTCTCTTTTGCTGACTTTCTTGGGAATTCGACACTGGAAGCTAATTGTTTACCTTTGCTTGTGTCGATGTTCTCCCTTTTCTCAGCAGCAGTCAATTTCTTCTGGCGTTGGTATCTTCGCCATTGTGTTCTTGTCATGGGGTTTTTCCCCTTGTAATTATTGCTGTAGGCGTACATATTGGAATTAGGCGCCTTGTTTTGATTCATGGCATTGGAAGTCTCTCCTGCCATCTTTAGGTGACATCCAGTCTCCTTATTTCCTGGGTATATCCATCTTCCGACAGGGGTCCTTGCAGGTGGCACAAATGTCCTCATTTGAGCCTTCGGAGCTTGTTTTGTTGAAGATGTAACCTTATATGGCACACCTCTTGGGTTGAAGCTGAATTTGGGCCTATTATCGACCCATTTGTTTTTTCTCTTGAATCGAGGAGTGACACTTTCAAGGCTTTTAGCAGCCTCTTTGTCGAATACAGAACTGCACCGTGGGCACAGCATCACGTCGGTGTTATTTATCTTGCATTTGTTGAGGAAGTCTATCAATTCCTCTTCAGCTTGTGGATAAACCACCTGCATTTTTTCAGCATATTGGTCATTGGTGACCATTTTGATGTTCGCTTCAAGACTTTCAGCAACCACTTCATTGGTTTCGACCATCAAAATATCTACTTCAGTATAGTTTGCCTCTGCTGTGGGCATAGGATTGCTGTCGATCTGCATTGATGATTTACCTTTGCCATCAAATTTCAGCCTTCCATCATTTAATGCTTTCTGAACTAGATCCCCAAAAACTACACATCGGGAGGTGTTATGACCCAAGAAATTATGATATTTGCAATAAGCTCTTTTCTTTTGTTGTTCTAATGGTGGTATTTTTAGACCTTTAGGCACTAAAATTTGACCATCAGTCACCAAAAGATCAAATATTTGGTCACATTTTGTGACGTCGAAGGTATATGTTTTTGCAACAAACTTATCATTTTTTGGTTCGACAGGGTTTTTTCCATTAGAGGGGTTTAACAATTTGCATGTATATGGAGGTCCAGGTTTTAATTCTGCAATGTCAACCTCTTCCTCGACATTTTCATAAGATATGTCGAATTCTTGGCTATTGTTATCAACATTAACAAATGCCACTTTTTCTTTCTTATTGTTAAACTTGGTTGTCGAAGCTTTTTCTGCTTTGAGTCTTTCAACTTGTCGAACTCTATCAGCCAATTGAGCCATATCTCTTAGGTGTAAAGTATCCAGCTTTTTCCTGATGGAGTAATCTAAACCACCAGCAGCCATTTCGACTAACTCATGCTCAGGCACTTGGGTGAAACATCTCGCCTTGAGTAGTCTAAATCTATTGAGATATTCATCAATAGATTCTGGCATTGTGCGTCGAACACTAGCCAATTCTTTAAGGCTAATCTTTGATTGTCCCATGTAGAATTGTTCATGAAAGGCTTTTTCTAATTGATTCCAATTAAAATGGAATGTGGGGGTAATGTTGTAAACCAAGTAAATGCATTTTTCGTCAAAGAATTTGGGAAATATTTCATTTTCAAATTTTCGTTTAGCGCAATGTCCCTAGCCTCAGTCAAATATCTTGCAATATGTTCGACAATAGATTCGCTGGTTTCTCCAGCAAATTTTGTGAACTTAGGAATTTTCCACCCTCTAGGCAAATCTGTTTGCATCACATATTCAGACAAGGGAGATACAAAATTAGGTCTGTGTAAGCCTAAATTAAGACCATTTTGGGCTAGTATAGTTTCGACAACATTAGCCAAATTATTTTGTACTCCGAGGTTATTTTGCTGGACTTGCCTAACTACCTCGTCAGCATTTTGATTTCTATTTACTAGCACCACTTCAGGTATAGGCTCTTCGACAAATTGTTGTGCTTGATTCACGAGGGTTGCATTATTAGGCCTTTCGACAAGTAAGTCAACAGGCCTGATGTTTTGTACTTGGGGAATTTGCTGGTTTTGTATTTGTGGAGTGCCAAAGAAGTCAGCAATTCGACCCATTTGTGTTGCTAACATTTGGTAACTATTATTTGTGTTCTGTATCAGGGGATTAAACACTGTACCTATTTGCTGTGTTAGCATATTTACCATGTCATGGTTACTATCATCCATTTGTTGTCTTAATGCCAATAATGACGAAGTGGTTATTGAAGGTTGTATATTTCGACTATACATATTCTCTGATGGGTTGTGCATAGGTGAAAAGTTCGAAGCCATGTTATCTGCATACGTAGATGCATTTGTATGGAGTCCTACCATCATGGCGGTTGGCATTCCATAGGGGTAATTTCGACCATTCATGGGAAAACTATATGGCATATTTCCCACCATAGCGTTGGGCATCCAGGGATTAGTTGAACCAAAGGTTGATGACTGGGGAATCATCATGTTCGACCCAGGAGTTATAGTGGGAGCGGTTACAGCGGTTATACCCATGTCTGTCGAAGACGATAATGGGGCGGTTACGCCAACCATGTTTGGAACAGTTATGGGAGCGTTTACTCCTGGAGATGGTGCAGGAAGGGTTGCTCCCTGAGTGTTCATGGCGTTAGTATCAGTAACCGACGCTTGGGAATGTCCATTCGATGTAGAAGCACCATTCATGTTTGAACGTGGCATTTGATGTAACTGTCTACCACTTCTTAAACGCATGCAACGTGCGATGTACTGGTTCTGTGTTTAACAAACCCAGAATTATCTTAGTAAAAATTTTAATTAGTTAGCACAAACGTCCCACCGGGCGTGCCATTTTGTTTACCGTGATTTTTAGTAAACACCGCTAGTTTCACTACACGTGTTACTTGCGAGATCAACTAGGAATCTCAGGCCATTTGTGATCAAATTTTACTAAGAATTGTTGATATCAGTAGAAGTGCGAAGTGCAGAGACTTAAGAACTATGATAAAGTGCAAGAATTTGTAAATGCGGGAAGAGGAATCAAATGCAGTAAATTGCAGTAATTGTAAATGAAGAAGATGACAAAGTGCAGAAATCTTAAAGAAATGAAAACAATTATATAAAGAGATGGTACGCAGAATCATACATGAATTCCTGTTAACTCCGTTTTCTCTGTTTGCGGAAGTAGAGTGTTTTAGGAAATGTTTGTAATGAAATTTGCAACCTTTGTTCTATGTACAGAACTACTATTTATAAGAAAAAACTAATAACCGCACAGCGGTTTTCTAAAAGAAGATAAGGCAGAGTAACTGCTATTTCGACGTGATAAGACTTAGATAACTGCTCCATCTTTCGACCAAGGAATCAATGTCCCTTTCGACAAATCTCCATAGCTTTGCTTGTTTCGCTGTTTATAATCTTCTCTCTGTCGAAGTGTGGCCTCTTTTTCCCAAATTCGCTAAGTTATGCATTAGGCTGCTTTCCCTTGGTTATTACCTCTTGAAGTCGAAATTATATCTTGGTGTCGAAGACCTGTTTTCTTTCTGAAATTATTAAGTCAAACCCTATTGACTGTATTTAATATTAGCCTGTCGAAAATGCAGGCTAACAGCACCAGAGGTTATTACATAGAATTTAAGCTATAAATAAACGCTCTTGGCCATCGTTGATCCGTGTGAGAGTACATTGAGCTCAAATCTTCCAATCTTCTCAAGTGTCAAGTTTTCTCTCATTCATACTCAGCTGCTCATAAACTGAAGGGATTCAATTGATCTCTGAGTATGTATTTTAGCTTGTCTTGTAATGTCTGTTTAAACACCATTTGTATCAACCAAGCTCTAGAAATCCCACAAACACATAGACCAAACAGAAAACCTGTAGGAAACCTTCTCAAGAAGCATGTGTTGCTGTAGGGCTTGAGAAGTGAGTCGCTTCCGTGTTAGAAGCTACCTAATAGATCAGAAGGATTGTATTAGGTGTGAAAACAATAGGTAGAGCTATGTGAAGAAAACTACCAGGAGAACCTTTAGCCTAGGGAGATTGTAAAAGTTGTAAACTTTTTGGGAAATAGTTAAAATACTCACAGAGGGTGAGGAGTGGACGTGGCCCAGGGTTTTGGATGAACCACTATACATCATTGAGTTATTTAGTGCTTTTTTTCTAAGTTACTTTACACTGTGAGACAAAACACTCCTCTTGGAGTTGATTTATGAATATTGAGAAGACAGCATGCTGACCCTTCTCAAGTAAAAACTGTTTTATCTAAAACTCTGTTTTCAACCCTTCTCACATCCCTCCTAAGCTTGTAGAAATCTCTAATGTCTCTTAAAGGTTTTGAACATACCAATATCACTTTATAACACACATTCTCATATCTCAACATTGTACTGAAAATCATTATCTAAGAGTAAGTTTTGAAGAAAAGACTTACTGACCCTTCTCACCTCCATTACATAGTTGAAAAGACAGTTTTTCATAAACCTTCTCTACTTGCTATCATAGTTGAGAAGATTTTTTTCACTCACCCTTCTCAACTAAGAGAACTCACTATCTTAATATCTAATCATGCTTGTGAAGATAGTTATCTTGTTTCATGTTAATTTTAAAAGGGTCACAATTCCAACCCCCTTCCTTGTGACACTTATTGACCTCATCTTTTGGAGCCCTTCGAGGAGGAGGAAATCAAGGAGGGAGTGTGGAGTTATGATGGTGACAAAAGTCCTAGACCGAATGGTTTTATCTTGCACTTTATAAAGGAGCATTGGGAATTGGTGAAACACAACATAGTTGAATTTTTCAAGGAATTTCATGGTAAATTAGCACTACCCAAAGCTTTTACATCATCGTTTATTACTCTTATTCCCAAGAATGATTACCCTCAAGGTTTGGGTGAGTATAAACCCATATGTCTTATGAGTTGTATTTATAAGATTCTTGCTAAAGTGCTGCCGAGTAGGCTCAAGAAGGTGTTACCTTATGTGATCTCTGATTATCTATCTACTTTTTTGGGTGGTTGAAATATATTGGACGGGGTGGTGATTGTATACGAATTTGTTGATTTAGCCAAGAGAAATAAGGATGATTTCTACTTTTCAAGGTTGACTTTGAGAAGACTTACGATACTATATGTTGGTCTTTCCTATTTTATATGATGAGAAAGATGGGGTTTAGTTCTGGTGGATTAGGTGGATGGAGGCTTGTGTTTGCTAGATTTTTTTGTCAGGGCTAGTAAATGGAAGTCCTATTGAAGACTTTTTGGTGAAGAGAGGTCTCAGACTGGGGGATCCTCTTTCACCCTCCTCATTCTTAATTGTTGCTGAAGGGTTGTCGGCCTTAATAGCTAAGGCTGTGGCAATTGGTTTGTGTTGTGCAATTTGCTGATGATACTATTATGTTGGGACAAGAAACGTGGGACAATTTATGGAGCATTAAAACTATTCTTAGAAGTTTTGTGGTAGTTTCTAGTTTGAAGGTAAATTTTCACAAAAGCAATTTTGTGAAACAAACTACAAAAAGAAGAAGATGAAGGAGAGAGAGCGAGACGAATAGGGAGAGAACAGAGAGAGAGAGAGATAGAGATAGAGAAAGAGAGAGAGAGGAGAGGGAGAGAGAGATATAGAGAGATAGAGAGAGACAGATAGAAAGAGAGAGAGAAACGAACTGAAGAAGAAAGAGAGAGAGAGAGAGAGAGAGAGAGAGAGAGAGAGAGAGAGAGAGAGAGACAAACTAGGAGAGGAGAGGGAGAGAGAGAGATGCCATGTGCTTAAGCGAGACAAACTGGGTGAATTTCGTGTATGGGTAGAATGACATCTAACGTGGATCAAACATGGGGGATGATAAGCGATCTAAAAGAAACCACACCTTGAGATACATCGCGTTAGAGAAGCGCTATGGTGGCTATGATAGTCGCACAGAAGAGGTTGCGAAGGGTAAAGCCTCACGTGACGACCATGGAGTTTCATGTAATAGGGGGGAAGACTGAAATTCGGTGTAGGGGCTGCGGTTGGTCAAAGTGACATCAGAAACGGAATCCTCACTCGATTTTGAGTGGGTATCACAAGTTTAGGATTTAGTCGCGGTATCACGGTGAAAACGCAAGGAAGGGGGTGAGGTTGCGCTAGGGTTTGCGGATTGTGGGTCGGGTCTGTCCTATGAGCCCGGACGCACACGTGTTGGGCTTCGTACATGGGGTGTTATGGTTTGGACAGCTGATGGTTTTAAATGTGTCACAAGGGGTGAAACTAGTATATAAAATGGGGTGTATGCTTTTAACACCTCAATAACCCAAAGTAATTTTGTAGAAATAAATTATACTTTTTACACTAATATTTTATAGAATAAAATAATTACTAAAATAATAATATTTGAAATACTAAATTTTTATACAAATCAAGTTATCAAATAATAACAACAATAATATCGATAGTGTGTATAAAAATAATAATTAAATGTCAACTCAAAAAAATTTTAATAATTTAAATTCAACATGAATTAAAATCGTTTAAAATATCAACAAAAGTAATAAATGCTACAAAAGTACAATTATTTTATTGAGAAGCACACAAGATGGGTCACAAAATCACTATGATATTCAGACATACATAAATGTATTGATACGGAAATTGGGGTGTTACAATGAGTCTAACTCTTCTCAAAAGGAGTAATACTTACTTGAGAAGAAGCTTCAAGGATTTGTACACAAATCAATAGCTCATTTGTTAATACACTAACTCTTTCTTTAAAAACTTTGTTTTCCTTTTCAAGTTTTAAGTTATGAAAACTTGGCTTTTCTGCCATTTTTGAGTTAAGAAACTTGAATTGTTCTGAGAGTTTGAAATGTGATTATAGCAAAGTATGAATTATTTTGATCATTCTTTCATTTTGAACTCTAAGCTCCTAATTTCTCTTTTTGTAATACATAACAGTTCTTTAAACAACATGCATTTTTTGTAAAGAATATTTGAATCATATAGCAGACTACCAAAGGAGTATTCAATTTCTTGACAAATATCACACTTAAAGGATTCAGAGTTACATACCTTTTCTTGCTCAGTTCCTGCCATGAGACATAGATATGCCGCTGCAATACCCTAATTTTGTCCGATCAAAAATGAGAGATTTTATTTTTAATAAAAATAATAATCATTTTTATTTTCATGTCATGTATTATTTTATTTTAGTTGCCACAAGTTTTTAACCAAAAAAAATATATTAATTAGAAATGAAGAAACAAAAAATAAGCAAAGGAGGAAATGGAGGGGGTCTACCAAAAAAAAAAGAATGGAGGTGCAATCAGGATTGGGCCATCAGAAACCCAACCCAACAGAAAAAAGGCTAGCCCAACTCGCCTAACCCTAAATCTCCTCCACCAAACCCTAACCCATCCAACCAACCCATGACCCATGACCCAACTCCTCACCTAACCCTAATTCCCTCCTCTCCTAGCCAAATTCGGCCACCCCACTCAAAAAACCCTAAAAATTTTAACTTCCCCCCTTTACCCTAAAAATCATCCACATTCAATCCCCCCCTTAACCCTAAAATTCGACCACATTCATTCACTCCCCCTCCTAAAAATTCGACCCCACTCCCTCTTTTCCCTCCTTGGAAATTGCATTTTTTCCTTTCCCACACTCCACCTTTCCTCTTTTCTCTCAACTCCCCACTTCCCCATACACGCCTTTCCCCTCTCTCTTCTCTTCCCAACGGCTCCCATCTCTCTCTCTCCTCAATCTCACGCCTATCTTTCTCTCTTTCTCCCACTCACACTCAACCTTTCCCTCACATCACTCCTCACACACCCTACGACCCTTTCTCTCTCACACTCTCCTATCACACAATTCACTTCATCTTTCTCATCACTCTCCCACTCACACACACTTCCTCATTCACACACACTTCCTCTCTCCCATCTCCACGCACACCCTTCCCACCAAACCCTAAACTCCATCATTTTTTTTCCTTCACATCATTCTCTCTCACTCACAGATTCACTCTCCCTTCTCACACGCAAAAAACTATCATTCTCTCCTCTGCTACACCCATACCCTTCGCAACCCCTCATGAGTTTTTATTTCATCATGTCAAGCCACACTCAGAAAAACACTGTGCAAGGTATGGTGAGGCAGTCAGAAGAAAACGAAGAAGAAAAAAAAAGAAGCCTTTTTTTTTGTATAAATAGGAAGCCACAACTCAGGAGCAAGGGGACGGTTTTTTTTAGAGAGAAAGGAAGAAGAAGATAATTTTTCGAAAAAAAAAAGAAAAAAAGGAGAGTCTAGGTTAGAGAGTTTGAGAGTTTTTGCTCACTGTTATTCTTTTTCTCCCTTTCACAAATTTTTTTTAGTTTCAAATTCTGTTGTATTGAGGAAATCCGAAGAAGAAAACTTCTCCTTCAACCTTTCCGGATTTTTGTTTAAGGTATTGTAATGTGACATTTTACTTAATTATTGCTGTTTTATTTTTTTTAGTTGCTGTAATTTTGTTCATGTAAATATTGTTGCTGTTTTTTTTATTATTTTTATAGTTGCTGTAATGTAAATTCGTATACACTGTTGCTGTTTTTTTTATTTTTTAAAATTGTTGCTGTCATGTTTTTTTTTTGTATATATTTGTTGCTGTTTTTCTTTATTTAATTGTTGCCGTTTTCTTCATTTTATTTGTTGTTGTTTTTTTTATGTAAATTGTTGCTGTCATGTTTTTTAAGATATTATCATTGCTGTTTTTTTTTATTTATTTATTTAAATTGTTGCCTTTTTTAAATATTGTTGTAATTTTCGAATTAAAATAAAGTCCTTTTAAATAAAAGAAAAATGTTTTTTCTTCTTCCAAAATAAATGGTTACTAATGCCACTACCCTTGCATAAAAAAAAAGGGATAATAACAATATTTATTTAAACAAAAAAAAAACAGCAAAAGGCACCTTTTAAAATCATAACCATGACAATTATTTCAAAAAAAAAAAGTGAATATTTCTTTATAAATTCGCCAATCTTTTTCTCACCGAATGTCTTCTTCCAACGTAGGTAGTAATCAAATCCATCAAAACCGATTTTTTTTTGAAATAAACTAGCAAACCAATCAGTCAAAAAGAAGTTAAGCAATCGTTTTTTTTAGCGTCAAATCACTATTTGCGCCCCCACATTTTAGTAATACAGCACCCCCCGCTTTCAGCCCAATTTTCGCGGAAGGGTCCAAAAACCCAAATACTCAGTTTTGGGCTGCTACTAAGCCCACCCCCCATTTCCATTTAATACAACACCTCAGTTAGTTGCACCCACCTTTTATTTATAACTCACTCCATTTTTATTTACACCATAATGTTTCCAAACCATTTTTTTCTTCCTTTCAAACAACCATACCCACACAAAAAATAGGTTGTTACTAATGGTCACTCTGAGCCTAGCTTGTTTGACCGTTAGGACTAACCTTCATTTTTTCACAGCGGATTAGTAGCGGTAATCACTCTGAGGTTACTCGTTTGATTATCGCAAACACTCGCCTAAACTCCAATTTTCAGTTAATAAAATACAAACGTAATCTCAACTCCTTTTTCAAATCACACTTCCCAGTAAGTATTTTCAAGCGAACAAACGCTCGATCACAAACCGGGTAATCACAACGGTCACTCTGGGCCCCGTAAACATCCTCTTTTACGAATAAGCCATTATCGGTGACCACTCTGGATTTATCTGTTTGGTCACCAAGAACGGCCTCTAGTTTTCGCAAGCTTTTCAACAATTAAAAAATACCAACACACAAATATTTTCTACCCGAGAACTACGTAGCTTTGATTTCTCCATCGCACCCGGAGATACGTAGGAGCAGGGGCCCACTCCTGTCGAGCGCAAAAAAACTAGAATTTTTATTAAGTCTTCCTTTCCGTTTTTTTTAAATAATAAAAAGGGTAAATAAAAATGTTTTCTTCAAACTAATTTTTTCTACAGATTAAATTAAAAGGTAACCTTTTTAGGATGTTGTGGGGTGCTAGTACCTTCTCCGCACTTAATCGACCCCCGAACCCAAAACAAAGGTTTTTTCAATGTTTTCCTAAAAATAAATATTGATGGCGACTCCATTGTTCAAAAACAATGTAGAATCCCTTCTTCGGATTCTTCGGTCGCTACAGCCGGCGACTCCGCTGGGGACTATTTAAGAGGGTCAAGCCTAATTTAGTTAAATGTGTGGATATTTGTTAGTTTAGTACTTTTGTTTACCCTTAGTCTTTCTATTAGCACGTCACGTCTATTTCATTTATCTGTTTATTTGCTTATTGAACCTTAGGGTAGAAGACCTTTGTACTATTACCTGTATTTCTTTTGCAGCATGGGTAGTTTAGGTTGCTTATATCACACACATCACCTACACATATTGCACACACTCTTGAGCGGGGCCCTATACCCGGGTCTAAAAAAACCTAGGACGAGTGGAGGCGATTAGTGTCTGTCATTCTGGATTTTATTTGTCTGACTCTCATGAAAGCCTCAGCCAGAGTACGCTCTTTCGTGGTATCCCACACCAGGTAGCTCGCTCTCGTTGTGGGTCATATCACGAAAGAGATTTCAGCTCTGGAGACCCTTGTGAGGACGTGATTAGAGCCACCTGAGAGATTGATCACAGAAGTAGCCCTAGACCGTGACCTATATATAAGACCTAACCTGTTTAGGACACAAGAGCAATTCACCTACCCGTTGCATCATCGCAAAAAAAATTTTTTGTTATCTTTCAAAAAAAAATCAAATAATGAAAACCATTTACTCCTTTTGCCCTTTACGTATATTTTATGTGACATGGTTAATGTTTCTCAAAATTTGAATCACCAAAATTTTCTTTGTAACGTCATTCTTTAATTCATCATACATCATCGTTACTTCATAAAAAAAATATATACAAAAAAATCCTCACATGCATGCTATTCATCTCATTTAGGTTTGCCGGGAATTGTAAGGGGCTCGAAAGTTTTGTCATAAGCAAGGCGATATGGGATCAAACTGTGAAGCAATCCAAACTTGGAACTACCCTATTGTAAATCAGCCTAATCTGATGAGTCTAAGAGAATGTGCGGGTCGGTTGCCGCCCATCGAGCGCAGGTCTTTTGATAGAGCGTATGGGAAAATTATTATGTTACTGCAATTGGACGTGCAAACGGATGCCATTGCCGCTTTGAGCCAGTTCTACGACTCTTCATTAAGGTGCTTCACCTTCAAAAATTTCTAGATGGCACCTACCCTGGAAGAATATACACAGATCTTCGGCTTTCCTCAACAAGACAATGGACCCTACCAGTATCAGGGACAATACTACACAGATGAGAAACTCGCCTCAATGTTACAAACCAGCAAAGAGAACTTAAAGCTCTGGAAGAAAAATCGAAATGGCATTGCAGGATTCCCACAAGAGTATCTGGAAAGCCAAATGAAATCCTTCGCCGACGCTAGAAATTGGGGTCCTTTTAAGCAGGTGTTAGCTTTGACTATCTTTGGCATTGTCCTATTTCCACGCCTTGAAAGATATGTGGACACAACAGCTATTGGCGTCTTCTTATCCTTCAAGGATCCGATTCCAGCCATGCTTGCAGACACTTACTGTACTTTCACTCATTATAGTGAGTTAAGAGGAAAGAGGATATCTTGCTGCCTGCACGCCTTGTATGTTTGGCTTCTCACCCATGCTTTCGTTAACAAAGTCAAAGTAGAAGGCCCAATTGAAGACGCCAGAGGGTGTGATGTGAAGACAATGAACACTAGTGAATGGTTGCAAGTGCTAGGGGGCCTTCATGAATACAAGGTTCGTTGGCACCCATCATGGTGGAAAGATAGGCCCGCAGTAGTTTTTCAATGTGGAAACTTTCAAAACGTCCCGCTCATGGGGACAAGAGGATGCATAAATTACAATCCTTCTCTAACTCTAAGACAGCTGGGGTACCCCATGCGAAATCCGCCCACCGAAGCCATGTTAATCCCTTTTTACCTCCATGAGGGAAGCCCAAAAGAGGTTGACATGCTCCAGAAAATTTCTCAAGCGTGGGATATGGTCGTCCGCAAGGGACAAGAGCTTACTAAGAGGAGCGGCGATAAGGAAACCCCCTTTCGTCAATGGCTCCAAAAGAGGATCCAAGACACCCGATTGCCTTACCAAAGTGCACTATGGGTTGAGGAAGAAATACCTCAACCTACCCTTCCCACTGTCAAAGATTTAGATAAGCTTAAAATGGCATTGTCAAAGGACGAGGAAGAAAAGAAGGGCTTGCAGGCGGAGTTAGAGAAAATGCTCCTAAAAAACCAGAAGTTGGAGGAGGAGAACGCAAGTAAGCCAGTAACCATTGAAGACAGCCGCAAGCAGCTCAAGATTGAACAAAAGAACAAGCTAGATGTTCAAAAGTACCTTAGAGGGGCAAAAGAGGAAATAAAACGTTGCAACCTGAAAGTTAACCAAGCCATCGATGGTGCATACGAGTGGAAAAAGTTATGGGAAGAATCAATGATTGCTAAAAAGACTGCACAGAGCCTGCTAATGGTATCAAAAAGAGAGTCCCGGATGATGGCAGCCGAGTTTGAAGAGCAAGTGAAAAGTATCAAGCAGGATAAAGATACCATTAAAGAGATACTCCGAGAATACCAACAAGCCTTGAGAAGGGAGCATGAAAAATCTGATGAGCTGAACGACCATATCAGATATCAAGAGGAGGTTTACCACCAGTTTGTAATACCCTAATTTTGTCCTATCCAAAAATAAGAAATTTTATTTATTTTTAATAAAAATAATTATTTTATTTTCATGCCATGTTTTATTTTATTTTAGTTTGCTAACAAGTTTTAATTTTTGAAAAAATAATAATAATTAGAAGTATCAAAACAAAATAAGCAAAAGAGGAAATGGGGGGGGGGGGTCTGTAAAAAATATAGACGTGCAATTAGGATTGGGCCATTTAAAGCCCATTCCTCCACCAAACCTTAACCCAATTCGCCTAACCCATATCCTAACCCTAACCCATATCCAACCCATAACCCAACTCACCAAAACCCTAATTTCCCTCCTCTCCTAACCCTAATTCGGCCACCCCCCTTTACCCCAAAAAATGTCCACATTCACTCTTCCCCCTAGCCCTAAAATTCGGCCTTATTCATCCCCTCTCTCCTCCCTAAAATTCAGCCACCTTTCCCCCTTTTCCCTCCTTGGAACTTGCAACTTCACTCTTCCCACACACTTCACACTTCCCCACATCTCCTTTCCCCATACACTCCACCCTTCCCTCTCTCCTCCCCAACGGCTCTCTCCCTTCCACGCCTCTCTTTCTCTCTCTCTGATACACTCCCTCCATCTCCTTTCTCTCACACAACCTCACTCCCATCATCCCCATCAAACCCTAGCCGTACAACCATCCCATATCCTCTTCCTTCCACGCCTCCTTTCCCTTCTTTCCATGCCTCCTTTCATCTCCTCTCTCTCCCACGCCTCCTTCCAAACATCATTCATATCCTTCCCATCAAACCCTAGCCATCAATCCTCCTCTCTTCTCTTTCGTCCACTCCCTTTCTCTTCCTTCTACGCTTTCTTTCTCTCCTCTCCCACGAAATCGCCATTTTTGGCATCACCACACAAAGAGGCCGTTGGTCACTCAAAAGCTCACGGGTTCATCCAAGGAAACATGCTTTCCACTTCGTTTTCTCCAAGGCTCACACGCAAACAGTCTATACACAAGGCTTGGTGAAAAAAAACGAAGGTCAAAATGCATCACTACAAGATCAAGTTTTTAGTATAAATATGGGTTACGGTTTTGAGGGAGGGGGACGGTTTTTGGAGAGAGAAGAGTGTGGTGGGTCGAAAGCTTGAAGGAGATTCAGAAGCAAGAGGAGCAAAAACGGGTTCTGGAGATATTGGAGTGAAAGAGTGAGAGAGAGAAAATTTTCGTTTTTGTTCTTCTAAATTTATCATACAGTTTTTATTTTTTATGATTCTTGTTGGTGAGATTTGAGAAGAGAATTCCTTGTCCAAGGTTTGTTGTATATTTTACTCTTCTATTTTATGATTTTTGAATCTTTTATTTGATATTCCGTTCATCTTCATGTATATGGTTTTTCTTTGATGTTGAATGTTCTATTTTCTTTCTTTTGAGTAAAAGAATAGAAGAGCTTGCATAGACTATTTAATATGTTTTTTTAGTTGTGAAGGATTCAGTTTATTTTGACTGTCACGTTCAATTTTATTTTTTTCCTATACCTTCCTAGATAAATAAATCATGTGCATAACCATGAGTAATGATAGTTAGTTAAAGGACAATTGGATCGGATGATATATTTGCGGCAATGTTTTTCTGGGTGAATCGTAATCACGGTGGCTCAATATCAATAGGATTCGTTGGACTATCCCTTGCTTGTACGCGCAGTCAGATCTTTAGCTAGTGTTGTTGGTGAAATGTAGTAATGTTATTTTCTTATCAACAATAATCATCATCACCAAAATAGTAATAATGAGAATCAAACATTTTCTTTAAGAAAGATCCAAAGTAATACCTTATAAAAAGTAATCATTTGCTTTATATCAAATTTTATTTTAGCAACACTGTCCCTATTAATCAAGATTTTTGTTTTTTTAATATCAAAGAAGGATCTTTTGACTTCAAAAAAAATAAAAAAAGGAGAGCTAGATAGTTATTTATTCATTTTCTAGAAATATAAGATGAGCAATAACATTAGTCATTAGCCATAAAGTTCCCATTCTTTTTCTTAATAATACAACCTTTTTTTTAAAAAAAAAAAAAAACATCAGACTGCTATTTGCACCCCTGTGTTTCTAATGACACAGCCTCAGTTTCTTTTAAATTTTCGGACTGCTATTTACACCCCCCAGATTCAGGCATAAGCCCCTTTTCTCACTTAAGCCCAGTTTCGCTAACTGGGCCCTCCTACGCGAACTGGGCTTCCCTTTTTTTCACACCCCTCATTTTGATAACTTAACCGCTTTGAAAAAGCCCAGCATTTACACAGCCCATTGGAACAATTTCCTGATTTCTGCACCCCCTATTTCAAAACGCAACCCTTCTCACTGTTTACACCCCATTTTTAATAACACAACCCCCCTGTAACTTGCACCCCCCATTTTACTATTTCACCTCCTGTTTCTCTTTTTGAATTTCGTTTCTTTTCCTTAAGCGAACTTATTTTCTTTTTTCACAAACCCTTTTTTTTCCCAATGATGGATAAATGTCTCACAAACCAAAAATCAATTCAATTGCGAAAACCCTTTTGATCATCTAAAATAAAAACCGATTATCGTTAATGATCACTCGCGCCGTTGCCATTTGGTTGTTAATGATAATTTCATTTTCAAAAGAGTTAGTAGTGCGGCCACTCTAAACCGTTGTTGTTTGGTCATTGCGAACACTCGAATCAAAAGCAAAACCGATTATCGTTAATGATCACTCGCGCCATTGCCGTTTGGTTGTTAATGATTATTTCATTTTCAAAAAAGTTAGTAGCGCGGCCACTCTAAACCGTTGTTGTTTGGTCATCGTGAATCCTCCCTCCTACTGCGAAAACTCATCTAAACAGACTAAAAAACAAACCCTTTTTTAAAAAAAAAAACCAGAACTACGTAGCTTTGAATTCTCCATCGCACCGGGAGATACGTAGGAGCGGATATCCTCCGTCAAGCACAATAAATTAAAACCCTTTTTTTTCCTTTAAAAAAAAAACAAACACTTTTGCCAAAAATAAAAATTTTCATTAAGTCTTTTCATTCTCTTTTAAAAAAAAGGGCAAATTTAAGTATTTTCCAAATCCGCACTTAAAACCACACATTTAATTAAAGGTTCCCTTTCGGTAGAAAGGAGGCGTGGGGTGCTAAAACCTTCCCCATGCCTAACCGACCCCCGAACCCAAATCTTCCGGTTTTCCAAAAGGCCATCCGCTTTCCAAAAAGGTTTTTCTTCAATATTTTCCTTATAAAAAAATATTGGTGGCGACTTCATTGTTTTTTTAAATAAAAAGGTTGTAAACGAAGAAAGACTCCCTCAGGGACTTTTTCGGGCGCAACAGCTGGCGACTTCACTGGGGACTTTTCTTTTTTTAAGTGGGTCAAGCCTAACTAATTAAATGTGTGGTTTAGTGTGTTATCGATGTGATTTGGATACTTTGTTTGCTTCTATCCCTTTTCGGTTTGCTCTTCTTATCATGTTGTATGCATGTGTATTTGTTTTCTCTCCTTCCATGTTTATTTTTCCTCGTCTTTGCTTATGTGCTTAGTACCTTCATGCTTCCCCCCCCCCCCATCTTGTTATGTTCCCCTCTTCTTGGCCCCCTTTCTTGAGGTAAGCAAAGCACTTGATTATTGTTGAAACCCTAGGCTAGCTTATTTGATATTGAACCCTAGTGTAGACAACATGTTATCGCTTGCTATTGTCTGGACTGTTCTGGGTTTTACTTCGCAGGAGGGGATATATGTGGGTAGTTTTAGGCGGTATGTCCCCGCTACACACACTCACCCCTTATGATTATGTGCTTTGAGAGAGGCCTAAAACCCAAGGTCTGATGAACACCTAGGAGAGTGGACACGAGTAGTGACTGCCAATTGGACCGATGTCCTTCTGCTCTCACGAAAGTTTCAGCCAGAGTATGCTCTTTTATGGTACCTCACACCAGATGGCATTCCATCGTTGTGGGTGTTATCGTGAGAGAGATTTAGCTCTGGTAGCCTTTGCGAGGGAGTGAATAGAGCCACATGGGAGGATTACCCTTTAAATTTCCCTAGATCGTAGGTCTCGCCTCTTTTTAGGTCACAAGGGCTTTCCAAATTGTGTGCTGCATTGTAAACTAGGCACGTTTTCAAAAAGAAAAGGAGATTTTTCGAAAAAAGAAAATAGAGAAAGAGTTGCCGTTGTAACCTTTCTTTCGCCGGTCTGTACGAAGTGACATATGAACCACTTTACTTTTTTTAAAAAAGAGGGGGGTAAAAGAGTTACCGTTGTAGCCTTTCTCATACCGGTCCATATGAAATAACGTACGATCCGCATTTTCAAAAAGAAAAACTTGAATCACTGCCAATAAGGATTGGTCTCTGAGTTACATAGACATGGAACATCATCATCATTTACACACATCCTTTGCATAAAACATACATTTTCAATAGTTTTCGCATGCATCTCTGCATTTCATCATGGTTTGCTTGCCGAGAACCCCAAGTAATGAGAAATTTTTGTCATAGATACGGCATGGAATCTAGAAGGGAAACGGTGTATACTCCAAGGTACCCCGTTGTAAACAAGGTAGATGTGACTAGTCTGAAAAAATGTGTTGACCTGATGGGACCTATCGAAAGGGGATCGTTTGACAATGCTTATGGGAACCTCCGGAAGTTGTTGTTGCTAGAGGTGCAGACTGAGGCTATTGTGGCTTTGAGTAGATTCTATGACCCAGAAATCAGGTGCTTTCTTTTCAAAAATTTTCAAATGGCCCCCACATTGGAGGAATATCAGCAGATTTTGGGTTTCACTCAGACATAAGCTGTCCCCTACCGGTATCAAGAACAGTACTACACAGATGAGGGGTTCGCTGCATTATTGCAAGTGAGTGTAGAGGATCTAAAGCTCCAAAAGCAGAAGAGAAACAATGTGATAGGTTTCCCGCAGAGCTACCTTGAAGGTTTAATGGGAGCCTATGCTAGAAGTAAAAATTGGGTTGTCTTCAAGCGAGTTTTGGCCTTAGCAATTTTTGGGGTTGTTCTCTTTCCGCAGATTGAGAGGTATGTGGATGTGACTGCTATTGGTATTTTCCTAGCTTTTCAGAATAAGAGGAGCCCCATTAATCCAATTCCCGCCATCCTTGTTGACACTTATTCTGCTTTCACTCATCATTGTGATTTGAGAAGGAAGAAAATATCTTGCTCTTCTCACATGTTGTATGCATGGCTTCTCATTCATGCCTTCACCAACCCGTCACGAGCGGAAAAGTTGATTGGCTACGCTGTAACTTGTGAGGTGAAAGCCATGAGTATTCAAGAGTGGATCCAGTTTCTAGGGGGTCTAGATGAGCACTCGATCCGTTGGTATCTCTCATCTTGCTGGGAAGATAGGCCTAAGGTAGTCTTCCGTTGTGGTGGTTTTCAAAATGTCCCGCTGATGGGCACTAAGGGATGCATCAACTACAACCCGTCCCTGACTCTGAGGCAATTGGGGTATCCGATGAGGAATTCGCCTACTGAAGAGATGATATTCCCGCTTTACATCTTTGAAGGAGGACCAAAAGATGACAGTTTGCTTAGAAAGGTCTTGCAAGCCTGGAGTACGGTGGTTCGCATGGGAAAAGTAGAGCTTGCTCAGAGGACTAGTGGTATCACCTTCGCTCAGTGGCTCGGAAAAAGAATCCAGAATGTTCAACTGCCATACCAAAAAGAGTTGCAAGTCGAGAGGGAAGTAGTAGACGCCAGTGTCCTTGTTGTCGAAGAATTAGGCGAGGTTAAGTTGGCTCTGATAAAGGCAGAGGAAGAGAAGAAATCTTTGCAAGCTGAGATAGAGAGGATGGCCCTGAAGAACAAAAAGTTGAAAGAAGAAAATGCCCTGAAGTCTGCTACCATTGAGAAGTTCAGTCAGAAACTAAAAGGGGAAGAGGAGAGCAAGTTAGAAGTTCAAAGGTATCTGCAAGGAGCCAAGGAGGAAATCAAGAGGCGAAGCTTGAAAGAGAAGAAGGCCCTGGAAGAAGCCAATCAGTGGAAAGAATTGTGGGATGAAGCAAAAATGGAAGAGAGAGCTGCGAAAAGCTTGCTTGCCAAGTCAAAAAGAGAATCCCGCATGTTTCAAGCTGAATGGGAGAGTAAGTTAGACAGTGTTGTGCAAGAAAGAGACTCATTCGAGAACATCCTCAGAGAATATCAGCGGGCCCTAAAAGCAGAGCAAGAGGATTCTGATGAGTTGAAGGAGCGCCTTTATCACATCAGCGATGCGTACCGGCAAGTGAGGGATGAAAGTCAATATTGGGAACATCGCTATGTTGAGCTGCTCGGTAGGATTGAAGAGCAGGCAGTCATCATTGAGCTGAGGGACGAAGTTCAACACTGGAAGGATAGGTTCTCCAAGCTATCGGAATTGGTCAACCAGGCTCTTGCGGATATGCCCAGGAAATTAAGAAAAGCTGAAACTGAGATGTATCCCCTCAACACCCCGCTTGAGGTGTACAAATTTGTGGAGTACTGCAGAGCCCTAGTTGAGGAAGCCAAAGGAAAAGCCGGAAGTACCTCTACCAACAACAAAAGGAAAAGGAGTGGAAATGTCAAAGCTCTTTGTATTTGAGCTTCTTTATTGTAATTTTCCATTTTGTTTTATTGTACCTTTTCCTTTTTCAATCATTGTATCAGAATGTCGTACTTTCGGATTCAGATTTTGAGGTATTTTGTTTAAATACACCCGTTTCGCTTCCAGATTCCAATTTCAGTATGATCCAAAGAAAAATAACAAAAATAATCAAAGATTTACCTGCGTATCTATGACAAGACATAATACATTGCGATTCTCGGCAAGACAAACTAAACACGCATTCATTCGCATTGCATTCATTTATTCGTTCTTGTGTTCATAAGCGTGTTCCGTCAACAGAAAATTAGGCAAGCTGGTTAATCATCGCTATTGGACGCGTCTGCAAGCAAGAAACATGGAAAACAATCAAGCCAACCATGATCAGAGCGATCCGCAGCCACATCAGGATGACGGAATTCCAGGAGGTCCGGATCCTAATGGTCAGGGTCAGCATGGTCAGAATCAGGGGAATCAAGTCATTCAAGCTGAGATGGAAGTCCTAAAGGCTCAAATGGCGGAGGTCATAAGAGTGCTAAGTGCCTTAAGAGATGTTGGCACAACTGAAGCTGCTGTCGCTGGGACGAACAATCCTCCTCCCCTTCCTGGGTCTGGGATCTCTCAAACCCTTCAAGCTGCGCAATGGCCTCCCTATGGTCTCCCACTGGGCTATACGCCTCCTGCTGCTGATGCAAACCCCGGAAGAGATCCTTCGGGAACCACGGGGCACGCTCAGCCTAATACAATTGTGAATGAAGTTGGAACAGGGACGCATCAAGCCCAGATTCAGATCCCAATTCCTGTTATTGCTCCAGGAACTCCGGCGGGTTTCAATTCACCAATAATGGTTCATCCACACGTACAGGGCCCAGTCCCTCAGAATATTGCTCACCGACACATGACCCCGGTCGCGGCATCGATGAATAACCCTCACTATGGTGCCGGCGGTTTCCCACAGAATTACCCTGCCGAAGCTAGAAGTCAGTATCAGATGCTGGAAGAAAGGTTAAGAGCTGTTGAAGGGGCAGGTTCCCGAGCCAGGAATGCCCATGAGTTGTGCTTGGTTCCTGATCTAGTCCTGCCGCCCAAGTTCAAAGCACCAACTTTTGACAAATACAGAGGGACAACTTGCCCAGTCAGCCATGTGACAATGTACTGCCGAAAGATGACTGCCTACGCCCGTGATGATAACTTAATGATGCATTGCTTCCAAGAAAGTTTAGCCGGAGCTCCCCTTGACTGGTACATGCAGTTAGAGCCAACTAATATCCGTTGCTGGAAAGACATGGCGGATGCCTTCATGCGTCAATACCAGTATAACAATGATTTGGCTCCAGATAGAACTCAGCTACAATGCATGTCTAAGAGGGATAACGAGTCGTTCAAAGAGTATGCTCAGAGATGGCGGAACCTTGCGGCTCAAGTAAAACCCCCTCTGCTGGACAAAGAAATGGTCCACATGTTTATGGAAACCCTTCCTGCGGTGTATTATGATAGGCTGGTTGGCAGCGTAGCCTCAAACTTCTCTGAGATGGTGGTCATAGGGGAAAGAGTAGAGAACGGTATGCGGAGTGGAAGAATAGCTCAGGGCCCGACACCTCCTGCCGGTCAAAAAAAGCCATTTTTTGGGTCTCATAAGAAGAAAGAAGGTGAAACTAATGCAGTCATCGGAGCCAGTGGTCCGTCGCACAGCAATCCACCGCAAGCTATTTCGGTTCCTCCTCAGGCACCACTGGCACAGCCTTTTCAATCAAATTATCAGCACCGGAACTATAATGAAAGGAAGCCTGTTGTCTTTGATCCCATTCCCATGTCCTACACGGACTTGTTTAATTATCTCATCACCAACAAAATAATCAGTACTCGTCAAATGAAGCCATATCAGCCTCCCTATCCCAGAGGGTACAACGCGAATGCCACCTGCGCCTTTCATTCTGGGGAAGTAGGTCATGTGGTGGAGGATTGTAAAGCATTCAAATATGTGGTGCAAGAATTACTTGATACGAAAAGCATATCGTTTCAACAACCCAATGTAGCCACCAATCCGTTGCCAGGGCATGGAGGATCTACTATTAAGGTCGTTGACCGTCAGGGGGGTCAGTGTTTGGTTAGAAAAGTTGATTGCATTCAGATGCCTTTGAATTTTATCCATGCTGAATTATGCCGTTTTGGTGTCATCAAAGAAGGATGTGCTAGGAAAGACGTCTTTGATAATCCTCGCTGCATCGGGGCATGTGAAGGCTTTAAGCCAATTCTCCAAGATCTCTTAAACAGACACCTGGTCCAAGTGGGAATCCAGGAGAAAAAAGAAAGTGTATTTACCTTGCAATCAGGCAATGGAGACTTCAGGAAACCGATTGAAATTCCCTGCAATCTGAATTCCAGCCTAGCTGTGACGAGACCCTCGACTGTTGTTATTCCAGTACCTGCTGCTACCCCTAGTGGGGAGACTAGGATGACTCCATGGAGCTGCAATGTGAAAATGCAAGCGGAGGTCCCTAAAGGCACTCTGGATATAACAAACATTGCTGGAGGTAGTTGTATCACAAGGAGTGGAAGGTTGTATACTCCTGAAAACCTTAGAAGAGAGCAATCCAAGGGAACTGAAGAAAGGGCCCGTAAGGGAAAAGACAAGGAAGCTGTAGAAGTCAGGGATGTGTCGGACAAAGAAGCTCAAGAATTCCTGAGAGTAATGAGACAGAGTGAATATCGGGTGGTAGACCAGCTGAATCAAACTCCATCCAAGATCTCAATGCTCTCTTTGCTGCTTAGTTCAGAGGCACATCGTGCTGCACTGCTAAAGGTCCTGAATGAAGCTCACGTCTCTCATAACATTACAGTAAACCAGCTTGATGGTATTGTTGGCAGCATTGTAGCCTCTAATTACTTGACCTTCTCAGACACCGAGCTGCCTCCGGCAGGAAAGAATCATAATCAAGCTCTTCACATCTCAGTCAAGTGTGGGGACCATATACTTGCCAGGGTGCTTATTGATAACGGTTCATCCTTGAATGTGCTGCCTAAGTCTACAATGGATAAGCTGGAGGTAGACTGCTCATATTTAAAACCGAGCTCCACCTTGGTCAGAGCATTTGATGGGTCAGTGAAGGAAGTTTTTGGAGAAGTAGAAGTACCGCTGCAGGTAGGCCCTGAAGTATTTTATGTCGTCTTTCAAGTGATGGACATCAATTCATCCTACAGTTGCCTGCTAGGACGTCCTTGGATACATGCGGCTGGGGCAGTGCCATCGCCGCTTCATCAGAAACTCAAGTTTGTGGCTAGGGGAAAGCTGATAGTGATCTCCGGAGAGGAAGAAACATTGATAAATCGATCACCACCTGAATATTATGTGGAAGCAGCCGAAGAGTCCTTTGAGACTGCTTTCCAAGGATTGGAGATTTCAAACGCTGTCTTCCTCGAAGGGGAGCCTCGATGGAAGCCTAAGTGGTCCAGGGCTGACATGATGGCTGCAAAGGTGATGCTGAGACATGGGTATCAGACTGGTAAAGGCTTAGGAAAAGCTGCTCAAGGAATTGTAATGCCTATCCAGTTGAGGGGTAATATTGAGAGGTTCGGTGTTGGGTACATCCCAAGTCTTGCTGATCGGGAGAGGCTGGCATCTGACAGGAGGGAGAAATGGCTGGCCAAACTCAGGAAGGGCACCCAATCAGGGGAGAATGGTCATCGCTGATCTTAAGAGCGACTTCCGGAGTGCTAGTATGCTGAACCCTGACCAGGTTAATATGGTTGAAGAAGGATCAAGTTCAAGTGACCGTGCTGTAGGTCTGGTGCGCTGCTGTGCGGCTGGAGAGAAGCTGCAAAACTGGGAGATCATGGATTACCCCGTATTTTTCAATTTAAAGTAATTATCATTGTAATGCAGATCCCTCGGCTCTGCCCAAGGCCTTGGGATATTTCATTCGGGCACACATGTTTTCGTCAAAAATCATCAATCAATAAAGTGTTATTTTGAATTTTCAATAAAATTTCTGTCTTCATCTTTTATCTGTGTTGCTTTTTCTTTGTTTTTATTCGCCGCTCCATTCTAATGCAGATCAAAAATAAACTCTGAAAATAACAATGCCCATAACTCATACTGTGATTTTGATTACCCGGTTAATCAAGCCGAGGAAGATTTTGAGAATGATTGGGATACTCCTCCAGAAATCATGAGAATGGTAGAACAAGAAGAAAAGGTCATCGAACCCCATGAGGAGTCTACAGAAATGGTCAATTTGGGTACTAAGGAAGACAGAAAAGAGATCAAGGTTGGTACCGCAATGGAGGATAAAGAGCGCAAAAAGTTGATTCAGCTCCTGTTCGATTACGCTGACGTATTCGCATGGACATATCGGGACATGCCAAGGTTGAGCACAGATATTGTTGAACATAAATTGCCAGTGAAATCAGAGTGTCCCCCTGTGAAACAGAAGTTAAGGCGGATGAAGCCTGAAATGTCTTTGAAGATCAGGGACGAGGTCAAGAAACAGTTTGATGCAGGATTCTTAGCTGTGGCAAAAATATCCTGAGTGGGTAGCAAACATTGTTCCAGTCCCTAAGAAAGATGGAAAGGTCCGAATGTGTGTCGACTACCGTGACTTGAACAGAGCAAGCCCTAAAGATGATTTCCCTCTACCCCATATTGACGTTTTGGTGGACAGTACTGCTCAGCATTCGATGTTCTCCTTCATTGATGGGTATTCAGGCTATAACCAGATCAAAATGGCTCCAGAGGACATGGAGAAAACCACCTTCATAACCCTTTGGGGAACTTTCTGTTACAAGGTCATGCCTTTCGGGTTGAGGAATGCCGGGGCAACCTACCAAAGAGCGATGGTAACCCTATTCCATGACATGATGCATAAGGAGATCGAAGTCTATGTGGATGACATGATTGCCAAATCAAAGACTGATGAAGAGCACGTGGTTAACCTGCAGAAGTTGTTCGAGCGTCTCAGAAAGTACAAACTCAGGTTGAACCCCGCTAAGTGCACCTTTGGGGTTAGGTCAGGGAAGCTGTTAGGTTTCATTGTTAGCCAGAAGGGAATTGAGGTAGACCCGGACAAAGTACGAGCAATCCTGGAGATGCCAGCACCTAAAACAGAGAAAGAAGTTCGTGGTTTCCTGGGAAGACTAAATTACATCTCTCGATTCATCTTCCAGTTGACTGCAACTTGCGAACCAATTTTCAAACTACTGTGCAAAAACCAAGAGATGAAGTGGAATGATAAATATCAAGAAGCATTTGAGAAAATCAAGGCGTATCTTCAAAATCCACCCGTCCTAATGCCACCTGTGTCTGGCAGGCCCCTCATCCTATACCTCACGGTGCTAGACAAGTCTATGGGCTGCGTGCTGGGACAACATGATGAGTCAGGAAAGAAAGAACACGCGATCTACTACATAAGCAAGAAGTTCACAGACTGTGAGGCAAGGTATTCATCATTGGAGAAGACTTGTTGTGCTCTAGCCTGGGCTGCGCATCGACTGAGACAGTATATGCTGAGTCACACTACCTGGTTGGTGTCCAAAATGGACCCAATCAAGTACATATTTGAAAAACCTGTGCTCACAGGTAGAATTGCTCGTTGGCAAATGCTTCTGTCAGAGTATGACCTCGTGTACGTAACCCAGAAGGCGATCAAAGGTAGCACACTGGCAGACTACCTGGCACATCAACCGGTTGAGGATTACCAATCAATGCAATGTGAGTTCCCAGATGAGGACATTATGGCATTATTTGACGCAGGGAAATCTCAAGATGATGAAAGGTGGAGAGTGTTGTTTGACGGTGCCTGTAACATGTGGGGGCACGGAATCGGAGCAGTGCTGATCTCCCCAGACAACCGCTTCATACCAGTCACCGCCAGACTAAGCTTCTATGTCACAAACAATATTGCAGAGTATGAAGCGTGTATCTTGGGTATCCAGGCAGCTCTCGATCGGAAAGTCAAACGGAGATTCAGCTCTAGTTGTCCATCAAGTGAAAGGAGACTGGGAAATAAGAAATTCTGATTTGATTCCTTACCGTGACTACATTCAAGAATTAATCAAGCCCTTTGAGGAAATCACTTTCCAGCACATACCCCGCAGCGAGAATCAGTTGGCAGATGTCTTGGCAACTTTGTCTTCTATGTTCAACGTCAGCTGTGACAAAAGTCTGACGATTGTCAGAATCCAGCACAGAGAACAGCCTGCTTATCACTACTGTATGACAGTCGAAGAGGGATCAAATAGTAAGCCTTGGTACCATGACATCAAGCAGTATATCACAAACAGAGAGTATCCTCCCGGAGCTACAGAGAATGACAAGAGAACCCTCAGGAGGCTGTCAACAGGTTTCTTCTTGAGTGGAGACGTCCTTTACAAGAGAAACCATGACTTGGTACTCCTCAGGTGTGTAACAGGAGAAGAATCGGTAAAGATTATGCGAGATGTTCATGAAGGCTCATTTGGGGTTCATTCCAACGGGCACGCAATGGCTAGAAAAATCCTGAGAGCAGGATACTACTGGTTGCAGATGGAATCAGACTGTTACGGTTTTGTGAGAAGATGCCATAAATGCCAAATCTATGCAGATCACACCCATGTACCCCCAACTTCTCTGAATGTTTTGAGCGCACCATGGCCATTCTCAACGTGGGGCATGGACATCATTGGCCCCATTGAACCCAAAGCTTCCAATGGTCACCGTTTCATTCTGGTTGCTATCGACTACTTCACTAAGTGGGTGGAGGCTGCTTCTTATCCCAATGTAGCGAGCTCAGTGATCGCTAAGTTCATCAAGAAAGACTTGATTTGCCGCTACGGCCTTCCAAACAAGATTATCACAGACAACGGTAGTAATTTGAACAGCAGAGTGATGAAAGATTTGTGTAAAGACTTCAAAATACAACATCACAACTCTTCTCCCTACCGCCCAAAGATGAATGGGGCAGTTGAGGCAGCTAACAAGAACATCAAGCGGATAATACAGAAGATGGTCGTGACCTATAATGATTGGCACGAGATGCTCCCCTTTGCCCTGCATGGTTACAGAACCTCAGTACGCACCTCAACAGGGGCAACCCCTTACTCCCTGGTTTATGGGTCAGAGGCAGTTCTCCCCATTGAGGTTGAAATACCATCCCTGCGGGTGTTAATGGAGACAAAACTTGATGAAGCAGAATGGGTTCGGTCTCGTCTTGACCAGTTGAATCTCATTGATGAAAAACGGGTGGCCGCAATGTGTCATGGACAGTTGTACCAACAGAGGATCAGGAGGGCTTTTGACAAGAAAGTTCGTCCTCGTGAATTCCAAGAAGGAGATCTTGTGCTCAAGCAGATCTTGCCAATTCATTCAGACTCTAGGGGCAAATAGGCTCCCAAATATGAAGGACCTTATGTGGTGAAGAAGGCATTCTCAGGAGGAGCTTTAATTCTGGCAAACATGGACGGAGATGAGATCCCAAATCCAGTGAACTCAGATGTGGTCAAGAAGTATTATGCCTAGAAAAATAGACGAAAAAAGAGAAAGATAAGCCAAGGAAAAATCAGCTCGCTAGGTTGAAAACCCGCAAAGGGCGACCTAGGCAAAATCAGAGTGGCCCGGTGGATTGAAAACCCGCAAAGGGCGATCCAGGCAAAAATTAGGGTCAGAAAACTTGGGCTTGAGAAAAGAAAAAGGCAATCAGCGCTCCAAAGGTTCGGATAAGAGGGTGATCAGTATTATGAGTATGGACGGTGGGCACCGTTACTTCAGAGACGAAATCACGAGATTTGTTCCTTTTTGCTTGTATTTTTTGTAGTTTAAAAGAAAGATTGCAATGCACTTTCGATTGGCGTGACTTTTTGCACGTCCAATTTCTATATCAATAAAAGTCCAACTTTTCTTTCATATGTGTGCTTTTCGTGTCTCTGCTTTCATCTATTCAGTTTCTTTCAAAATAATAACTTTTATGATTGATGAAATCGAATTGCAAAACATGTGCACATTCAGCGCATTACAGGATCATTGCGAAATCCTTGAAAAAATACAGAAAGAAGTGATTCCCCAAGTGAATAAAATTGCGAAAAAGACAGTCATGACGAACCAGTGTGCAATCCTCGCGGGATCATTGTTCTGGAACAGCCTTCACCCGGCAGATCGATTTAACCAGCAAAAAAGAGTGCCAAAGAAAAAAAAAACAAATAAGCAGAAAAAAGAAAGCTGCTTAAAGAAAACAAACAGAGTAAACAAAAACAAATAAGCAAAAAAAGCTGCTTAAAGAAAACAAACAGAATAAAAAAAAAAAACAACAAAAGAGAAAATCACAGAAGACGGAACATAAAAGAACACAACATCTTCACATCATTCATCATATCATCCATACCATTCGTCACTCCATGACATCAAACAGTGGTGCGTTACACTTTCAAATTCGCATCTCAGAAGAGCGAAGAATAACAAAAGAAAAAGAAGTGAATGAGGAATCAAACAGAAAAAGCATCCCACCAAAATCAATCATTGCATTCATGTGCATCCAAATACCCAAATGCATGCATTTCGTGCACCATCCAAGAAGTTACTTCGGACCAGAGAGTCCCAAAAATCTCATTTTTAGAAAATCTCCATCAACACAGAGTTAGTGAACTCCTCCCACAGATCACAACATCGTGTACGAGCACGCGATGGATCCATCAGACTTCGTTAAGTCCTTCGGATTAGTTGTGTCAGCCTAAGGCATAGCGTAAATCCATTGATCAAATCAGTTCCGGACCTGATGTTGATCGGCCGCTCGAAAAGGCCACCCCCAAAGCTCGGACTCGACCAGAGTTCGTTAGAAGGTTTTTAGGCAACCTCCGAATCCCCAATTTACCGCTTTTTCCAATTCACCGTTTTTCCCAATTTTACTGCTTTCCCGTTAATGCGACAAGTGTTAACCCCCCCCCTTTCTCAAAAGGAAAATAACAAAAAGAAAATTTGAGCTTTTCTGGAGCGGACAAAATTAGTGTTATTTCTATATCTTTATTTCCATTTCAGCAACAAATATGAAAAGGCCAAGTCATATTTCTTGGCGAAATGTGAAATAAAGAGGGGCAGCTGTAATACCCTAATTTTGTCCTATCCAAAAATAAGAAATTTTATTTATTTTTAATAAAAATAATTATTTTATTTTCATGCCATGTTTTATTTTATTTTAGTTTGCTAACAAGTTTTAATTTTTGAAAAAATAATAATAATTAGAAGTATCAAAACAAAATAAGCAAAAGAGGAAATGGGGCGGTCTGTAAAAAATATAGAGGTGCAATTAGGATTGGGCCATTTAAAGCCCATTCCTCCACCAAACCTTAACCCAATTCGCCTAACCCATATCCTAACCCTAACCCATATCCAACCCATAACCCAACTCACCAAAACCCTAATTTCCCTCCTCTCCTAACCCTAATTCGGTCACCCCCATTTACCCCAAAAAATGTCCACATTCACTCTCCCCCCTAGCCCTAAAATTTGGCCATATTCATCCCCTCTCTCCTCCCTAAAATTCGGCCACCTTTCCCCCTTTTCCCTCCTTGGAACTTGCAACTTCACTCTTCCCACACACTTCCCACTTCCCCACATCTCCTTTCCCCATACACTCCACCCTTCGCTCTCTCCTCCCCAACGGCTCTCTCCCTTCCACGCCTCTCTTTCTCTCTCTCTCATACACTCCCTCCATCTCCTTTCTCTCACACAACCTCACTCCCATCATCCCCATAAAACCCTAGCCGTACAACCATCCCATATCCTCTTCCTTCCACGCCTCCTTTCCCTTCTTTCCATGCCTCCTTTCATCTCCTCTCTCTCCCACGCCTCCTTCCAAACATTATTCATATCCTTCCCATCAAACCCTAGCCATCAATCCTCCTCTCTTCTCTTTCGTCCACTCCCTTTCTCTTCCTTCTACGCTTTCTTTCTCTCCTCTCCCACGAAATCGCCATTTTTGGCATCACCACACAAAGAGGCCGTTGGTCACTCAAAAGCTCACGGGTTCATCCAAGGAAACATGCTTTCCACTTCGTTTTCTCCAAGGCTCACACGCAAACGGTCTATACACAAGGCTTGGTGAAAAAAAACGAAGGTCAAAATGCATCACTACAAGATCAAGTTTTTAGTATAAATATGGGTTACGGTTTTGAGGGAGGGGGGACGGTTTTTGGAGAGAGAAGAGTGTGGTGGGTCGAAAGCTTGAAGGAGATTCAGAAGCAAGAGGAGCAAAAACGGGTTCTGGAGATATTGGAGTGAAAGAGTGAGAGAGAGAAAATTTTCGTTTTTCTTCTTCTAAATTTATTATACAGTTTTTATTTTTTATGATTCTTGTTGGTGAGATTTGAGAAGAGAATTCCTTGTCCAAGGTTTGTTGTATATTTTACTCTTCTATTTTATGATTTTTGAATCTTTTATTTGATATTCCGTTCATCTTCATGTATATGGTTTTTCTTTGATGTTGAATGTTCTTTTTTCTTTCTTTTGAGTAAAAGAATAGAAGAGCATGCATAGACTATTTAATATGTCTTTTTAGTTGTGAAGGATTCAGTTTATCAAAGAAGGATCTTTTGACTTCAAAAAAAATAAAAAAAGGAGAGCTAGATAGTTATTTATTCATTTTCAAGAAATATAAGATGAGCAATAACATTAGTCATTAGCCATAAAGTTCACATTCTTTTTCTTAATAATACAACCTTTTTTTTAAAAAAAAAAACATCAGACTGCTATTTGCACCCCTGTGTTTCTAATGACACAGCCTCAGTTTCTTTTAAATTTTCGGACTGCTATTTACACCCCCCAGATTCAGGCATAAGCCCCTTTTCTCACTTAAGCCCAGTCTCGCTAACTGGGCCCTCCTACGCGAACTGGGCTTCCCTTTTTTTCACACCCCTCATTTTGATAACTTAACCCCTATGAAAAAGCCCAGCATTTACACAGCCCATTGGAACAATTTCCTGATTTCTGCACCCCCTATTTCAAAACGCAACCCTTCTCACTGTTTACACCCCATTTTTAATAACGCAACCCCCCTGTAACTTGCACCCCCCATTTTACTATTTCACCTCCTGTTTCTCTTTTTGAATTTCGTTTCTTTTCCTTAAGCGAACTTATTTTCTTTTTTCACAAACCCTTTTTTTTTCCAATGATGGATAAATGTCTCACAAACCAAAAATCAATTCAACTGCGAAAACCCTTTTGATCATCTAAAATAAAAACCGATTATCGTTAATGATCACTCGCGCCGTTGCCGTTTGGTTGTTAATGATAATTTCATTTTCGAAAGAGTTAGTAGCGCGGCCACTCTAAACCGTTGTTGCTTGGTCATCGCGAACACTCGAATCAAAAGCAAAACCGATTATCGTTAATGATCACTCGCGCCGTTGCCGTTTGGTTGTTAATGATAATTTCATTTTCAAAAGAGTTAGTAGCGCGGCCACTCTAAACCGTTGTTGTTTGGTCATCGCGAATCCTCCCTCCTACTGCGAAAACTCATCTAAACAGACTAAAAAACAAAACCTTTTTAAAAAAAAAAACCAGAACTACGTAGCTTTGAATTCTCCATCGCACCGGGAGATACGTAGGAGCGGATATCCTCCGTCAAGCACAATAAACTAAAACCCTTTTTTTTTCCTTTAAAAAAAAAAACAAACACTTTTGCCAAAAATAAAAATTTTCATTAAGTCTTTTCATTCTCTTTTAAAAAAAAGGGCAAATTTAAGTATTTTCCAAATCCGCACTTAAAACCGCACATTTAATTAAAGGTTCCCTTTCGGTAGAAAGGAGGCGTGGGGTGCTAAAACCTTCCCCATGCCTAACCGACCCCCGAACCCAAATCTTCCGGTTTTCCAAAAGGCCATCCGCTTTCCAAAAAGGTTTTTCTTCAATATTTTCCTTATAAAAAAATATTGGTGGCGACTTCATTGTTTTTTAAAAAAAAAAGGTTGTAAACGAAGAAAGACTCCCTCAGGGACTTTTTCGGGCGCAACACAGTTGAAGACAGAAAGCATCTATTGGGAGAACCGCTTTGTGGAGTTGGTCAGCAGGATAGAAAACCATGAAGCCTTCATAGAGTTGAAGAATGAAAGCTTATACTGGAAAGACAGATTCTCAAAGTTGGCATGGCTGGCCAATCGAGCTATCACGGGAATCCCCAAACGTCTAGAGGAGGCTAACGCGGCAATGCACCCGTTTAACACCCCGGTCCAAGTTTCCGAATTCATGGAGTTTTGCGAGGTTCTGATTGCCGAACTCCGGGAGAAGGCTGGCAGCACTACTAGTAGAAAAAGAGGGAGGAGTGGAAAAATGAAAGCCATATGTATTTGAGTGAAATTTAAAGAACATTGTACTTTTCTTTTCGAAGTTTTATTTCCAAAATGTTGTACTTTCCTCTATCAATGAAGTTCGTTTGTCCCACATGCTGATCCTTTATCTTGAAAATATTGTGGAACTTTAATCTGTGTACTTATGACAAATCAGGATGCGCTTGCAATTCCCTACCTAAAACAATAAGACTCATGCACACATGCATCATTCGCATTTTCATCCATTCATATACTCATACATATACTCATACCATGTGTCCCACCAACAGAAAGTAAAAGACAAGCTGGTGCGTCAACATCGCTATTGGACTCGTTCTCAGGCCAGAAACATGGAAGAAAATCAGGACAATCCGCCTCAAGATAACCTGGATCAAAGCAATCCACCTCAGGACCTAGGCAATCAAGAGCTTAGGGCAGAAATAGATGGGATGAAAGAGCAGATGGCTGAAATCTTAAAGGTTTTACAAGCTTTGAAGGGCAAAGACACAAGCGAAGATGTCTCCGTGGGGAACACGGAAAATCAAGTTACCAACCCTCCTCCTCCCAATGGACTCGGGATCCCGCATACAGTGCCCCCCACTGGGACTAATGACCAGGGTTACATATGGCCTCCTTACGGACTTCCACAAGGTTACAAACCTCCGACAGTCGATGCTAGTCCAGAAGACGGTCCCTCAGGAGTCGCGGGCCAACAACAGCTTTCACCAACGGGTCACGATGGTAATCCGGGGGCACCACAAGTACAAAACCCGACCCCCGTCGTCATACCACAAAGACTCCCACTTGGCTGCCCTCCACCGCCGATAGTTGACGCTCAAGCTCAAGGTTCCAACCTCAGGAATCCCACTCATTCACATACCCCAAATGTGAACCCAGCCATAGTTCCGATGATTCATCCTTACTATGGTATGAGTGGGCTCCCTCACAGTTACTCTATGGAGAACCCTCAAGCCAAAGACAAACTACAAATGCTTGAGGAGAGGTTGAGAGCAGTCGAGGGATCCAATGTCGGTGTGAGAGATGCTTATGACTTATGCCTCGTCCCTAACGTAGTCATCCCTCAAAAATTTAAGGTGCCAGACTTTGACAAATATAGAGGGTCGACTTGCCCTGTAAGCAACTTAACCATGTACTGCAGGAGGATGGCGGCGTTTGCTCACGACGACAAATTGCTCATCCACTACTTCCAAGATAGTCTGTCTGGGGCAGCTTCGAGCTGGTACATGCAATTGGAACGTGCCCATATCAGATGCTGGAAAGACCTAGCCGATGCATTTTTGAGGCAATACAAATATAACATTGACATGGCTCCCGATAGAACACAGCTGCAGAGCATGACGAAGAGAGATAATGAGTCCTTCAAAGAATATGCTCAACGCTGGAGAGGGTTGGCTGCACAGGTAGTACCACCTTTGTTAGAAAAGGAGATGGTATCCATGTTCATGGATACCCTTCAATCACCTTTTTACGACAGGTTGATTGGGAGCGTGTCTTCGAACTTTTCAGATATGATCGTCATCGGAGAAAGAATAGAGAATGGATGGAGAAACGGGAAGATTGCATATAGCTCCGCTGGAACCAGCAATCAGAAAAGGCCCTTCTCAGGTTTTCCTAAAAAGAAGGAGGGCGAAGCTAATGCCATCTCTGGATCCGGAAAGCCTCCCTACAACAACCCCCGACAGACTTTACAAATACCTACTCAAACACCACAAGCCCCACCTCACCAAGTCAACCCAGGCTATAGACCACAAAACTACCAAGAAAGAAAGCCAGCCAATTTCGACCCAATACCCATGTCATACACAGACCAATTCAATCACCTCATCAGTCACAACTTGATCACTCCCCGTCCAATGAGACCCATTCAACCTCCTTTCCCTAGGAGCTATGACCCAGAGGCTAGCTGTGGATTCCACACTGGGGCAGTTGGCCATTCAACAGAAAATTGCAAGGCATTGAAATATGTAGTACAAGACTTAATTGAATCTAAATGGTTAAGCTTCGCAGAAGATGGTCCGAATGTTGCCACTAACCCTCTACCGGGGCACGGGAAAACCTCTGTCAATGCCATCGAGGATGTTGAGGGACAATTATTGGTCAGAAAGGTGGAGGACATTGTCACACCCCTGGACCTCATCCATGCTGATTTGTGTCACTTCGGAATCATTATGAAGGGATGTACCGAAAAGGGCTCGTGTGCTGATCCCCTTTGTGTCGGGGCCTGTGAAGCATTCAAACCAGTCCTGCAAGACTTATTAGACCGACACATAATCCAAATAGGTCTTCAAAAGAAAGAGGAAGGCGTGTCGACTCTCCAGTCAAGCATTGACCAGAGCAAGAGTATCCGGAAACCACTGGAAATCCATTACAAAAAGGACACAAAGCTAACCACCGCTGTGCCTAAACCAATCACTATTCAAGTGCCAGTCCCTTTTCCCTTTAAAAGCACCAATGCGGTCCCGTGGAATTACAATGTGAAACTTCAGACTACTCCTGATGTCATTAACATCTCAGGGACCGGTGGGATGACTCGAAGTGGGCGTTTCTATACCCCTGGAGGGCCTAATGAGGACCGAACAAAAGAAGGGGAGGAAAGAGCCCGTAAGGGCAAAAGCATAGAGCAGGAACCTGTCGATAAGAATGCAGGAAAGAAGACGTTATCCGAGCAAGAAGCCAGTGAATTTCTGAAGCTTATGAGACAAAGCGAGTATAAGATGGTTGATCAACTGAACCAAACTCCCGCAAAGATATCTCTGTTGTCATTATTGCTCAGTTCCGATGCCCATCGTGCAGCATTGACAAAAGTATTGAATGAGGCCCATGTCGCTCATGACATCTCGGTCGGCCAATTTGATGGGATCGTTGGAAACCTTGTTGCAAGTAATTATCTCACCTTTACTGATGATGAGATTCCAACTGAAGGAAGGGGGCACAACAAGGCCCTACACATATCGGTGAAGTGTGGAGATTACTCTCTTGCTCGGGTACTCATTGACAATGGTTCATCTTTGAATGTATTACCCAGATCAACCATGGAGAAATTAGATGTGGACTGTTCATACATGAGACCAAGCTCCATAGTAGTCAGGGCCTTTGACGGATCGAAAAGGGAAGTCATCGGAGAAATGGAATTACCTGTGCAAGTAGGTCCGGAGCACTTCACGGTGACCTTTCAGATAATGGACATTGCCCCATCCTACAGTTGTCTCTTGGGGAGGCCATGGATCCACTCTGCAGGGGCAGTTCTCTCTTCTTTACACCAGAAGCTCAAGTTCATAGTCAACAATAAGCTGGTGGTTATTTTCGGTGAGGAAGAAATGCTGATAAATAAGTCCGCTTCCACTCGTTACATTGAGGCTGCTGAAGAGTCTTTCGAGACTGCCTTCCAAGCATTGGAAATCGCCAATACATCTGCTATGTTAGAACCCAAGCTATCCAAGACTGCCGTGATGGTTGCTAAGTTCATGTTAGGAAAAGGCTACCAAGCTGGAGGAGGCTTGGGAAAAACCGGACAGGGGATCCTGACGCCAATACAGCCAGAGGAGAACAAAGATAGGCATGGGATAGGATATCAGCCCAATCGCACTGACAAGAGAAGGATTGTGGAGGAAAAGAAGGAGCGGAGGTTAGCCAGGCTTGAGGACAGGATGCCAAATACGAAGAGGATCATCATCTGCGACATCAAGGAAAGCTTTCGGAGTGCAGGAATGTTGAACCCCAGCCAGATCGCCGCAGTTGAGGACGATCTAAGCGCTGAAGAAGGTGTCGTCAGTCTTGTACGCCCTTGTCCTGCAAACAAAAGGCTCAAGAATTTGGAGATCATTGATTTTCCTGTGGTTTTTAGTTCAAAGTAATGTTTCTATAATGTAATCCTCTGGCTCTGCCCAAGGCCTTAAGATATTTCATTCGGGCACGCATGTTTTCCTTTCAATATTAATATCAATGCAACGTTATTTCAGTTCCCAATAAACCCCCGTTCTCCTTTTCTTTTTACATTCACTTCTTATTTTCTTTCATTCGTTTTTATTCCGTTAATTTACACTAATGCAGATCCGAAAAAAATGTCTTTGAAAATAACAACGCCAATAATCCATATTGTAACTTTGATCACCCCATCAATCAAACTGAGGAAGATGTTGAGGATAATTGGGAAACCCCTCCAGAGTTAATGAGAATGATGGAACAAGAGGAAAAAATAATCGAACCCCATGAGGAATCAACTGAAACGATCAACTTAGGCACGGAAGAAGACAAAAAAGAAGTTAACATTGGCACCACATTGAAAGACAGCGAGCGAGAGAAATTGGTTAGGTTGTTGTTTGACTATGTTGACGTCTTCGCATGGACATACCAAGACATGCCTGGACTGGACCCCAACATAGTGGAGCATAAGTTACCAGTAAAACCAGAATGCCCGCCGGTAAAACAAAAGTTAAGAAGGATGAAACCAGAAATGTCGCTGAAAATCCGAGACGAGGTTAAGAAACAGTTCGATGCTGGGTTTTTAGCAGTAGCAAAATACCCTCAATGGGTAGCCAATATTGTACCGGTCCCAAAGAAAGACGAGAAGGTTCGGATGTGTGTCGATTATCGATATTTGAACAGAGCCAGCCCCAAAGATGACTTCCCTTTGCCTCACATTGATGTCCTGGTAGATAGCACAGCACAACACTCTCTGTTCTCCTTCATGGATGGATATTCCGGATACAACCAAATTAAGATGGCCCCTGAAGACATGGAGAAAACCACCTTCATCACTCTCTGGGGAACCTTCTGTTACAAAGTAATGCCATTCGGACTGAAGAATGCTGGTGCAACGTACCAAAGGGCGATGGTCGCATTGTTCCATGATATGATGCATAAGGAAATAGAGGTTTACGTGGATGACATGATTGCAAAATCCAAGACTGAAGAAGAGCATATCGTCAATCTGCAAAAACTCTTCGAACATCTCAGGAAGTTCAAACTCAGATTAAACCCTGCCAAATGCACTTTCGGTGTAAGATCAGGAAAGCTGTTGGGTTTCATAGTCAGTCAGAGGGGAATAGAAGTAGATCCAGCCAAAGTACGAGAAATACTAGAAATGCCGGTACCGAGTACGGAAAAAGAAGTTCGTGGTTTCCTGGGAAGATTGAACTACATCTCTAGGTTCATATCGCAGCTAACATCTACATGCGAGCCTATCTTCAAGCTTTTGTGCAAAAACCAAGAAACAAAGTGGAATGATAATTGCCAAGAAGCCTTTGAAAAGATCAAGAGGTACCTCCAAAATCCACCGATTCTGATGCCACCTGTGCAGGGAAGACCTCTCATCCTGTATCTAACAGTGCTAGACAAGTCAATGGGTTGTGTACTGGGGCAACATGATGAATCCGGAAAGAAGGAACATGCCATCTACTATCTAAGCAAGAAATTCACCGAGTGCGAGACAAGATACTCATTGTTGGAAAGAACGTGTTGTGCTCTGGCCTGGGCTGCACGTCGTTTGAGGCAGTATATGCTGAGCCACACGACTTGGTTGGTATCTAAAATGGACCCAGTCAAGTATATTTTCGAAAAACCCGCACTCACAGGGAGGATCGCTCGCTGGCAAATGCTACTATCTGAATACGACCTTTTATATGTCACCCAAAAAGCAATCAAGGGTAGTGCATTGGCTGAGTACTTGGCACACCAGCCCATTGAAGATTACCAATCAATGTAGTGCAATTTCCCAGACGAAGATATAATGGCTCTATTCGTAGAAGGGAATCCTCCGGACAACGAAAGGTGGAGAATGTTATTCGACGGCGCTTCTAATTTATACGGGCACGGGGTCGGAGCTGTACTGATCTCTCCTGATAACCGCTTCGTACCGTTTACCGCTAGATTGAGTTTCTATTGCACCAACAACATTGCAGAATATGAAGCGTGCGTCCTAGGCATCAAAGCAGCCCTCGAATGGAAAGTCAAAAGACTCGATGTATATGGGGACTCAGCTTTAGTCATCCATCAGACAAAAGGTGACTGAGGAACCAGGGATTCCAAATTAATTCTTTATCATGATCACATCCAAAAGATGGTTGAACAATTTGAAGAGATCACTTTCCATCATCTCCCTCGCGAAGAGAATCAGTTGGCTGATGCTTTGGCGACTTTGTCATCAATGTTCAACATCAATAACGACAAGAGTCTGACATTCATCCGAATCCAACATCGAGACCTACCGGCACATCATTGTGTGGCAATCGAAGAAGAGCCTGACAGTAAACCTTGGTATTACGATATCAAGCACTATATCACAAACAGAGAATATCCTCCTGGTGCCACCGAGAATGATAAGAGGACACTTAGGAGGCTGTCAATGGGTTTCTTCTTAAATGGGGAAGTGCTTTACAAGAGGAATCACGATATGGTCCTCCTCAGATGTGTAGCAGAAGAAGAAGCAGAAAGAATTATGAAAGATGTCCATGAAGGCTCGTTCGGCACCCATTCTAATGGGCACACCATGGCAAGGAAAATCCTAAGGGCTGGCTACTACTGGTTGTCAATGGAGACTGACTGCTTCAACTATGTCAGAAAATGCCACAAATGTCAAATCTATGCCGACAATATCCATGTACCACCTGCCTCTCTGAATGTCCTAACAGCACCATGGCCATTCTCAATGTGGGGAATGGATGTCATCGGTCCCATCGAACCCAAGGCCTCAAACGGACATCGTTTCATTCTTGTCGCTATTGATTATTTCACCAAATGGGTCGAGGCCGCTTCTTACGCCAGTGTAACAAAATCAGTGGTTGTCAGGTTCATAAAGAGAGATTTAATTTGCCGCTACGGTCTTCCAAATAAGATCATCACGGACAATGGGACCAACCTGAACAATAAGATGATGAAAGAGTTGTGTGACGACTTCAAAATCCAGCATCATAATTCCTCCCCCTACCGTCCAAAGATGAATGGGGGAGTTGAGGCAGCAAATAAGAACATAAAGAAGATCGTGCAAAAGATGGTAGTGACCTTCAAGGACTGGCATGAAATGTTGCCCTTCGCTTTGCACGGGTATCGGACCTCTATCCACACGTCAACAGGGGCAACACCATTCTCACTAGTATATGGGATGGAAGCAGTTCTTCCCATCGAGGTGGAAATACCCTCCCTGCGAGTGCTAATGGAAACAAAATTGGAGGAAGCAGAATGGGTTCAAGCTCGTCTGGATCAGTTGAACCTCATAGAAGAAAAGAGAGTAGTTGCTTTGTGTCATGGGCAGTTGTACCAACAAAGAATGAAAAAGGCTTATGATAAAAAAGTGCGCCCCCGCCAGTTTCAAGAAGGAGACCTCGTGCTCAAGAAGATGTTGCCTATCCAAAAGAATTCCCGTGGAAAATGGACCCCTAACTATGAAGGACCTTATGTGGTAAAGAAGGCATTCTTTGGAGGAGCATTGATTCTCACAAAAATGGACGGTGAAGACCTCCCACTCCCAGTGAACTCGGACGCAGTTAAGAAGTACTATGCCTAAAGAAATATATGGAAAAAAGAGAAAGATGAGCCAAGCAAAAATAAGCTCGCTTGGTCGAAAACCCGAAAGGGCGGCCTAGGCAAAAATTAGAGCGACCCGGTGGACTGAAAACTCTAAAGAGCAGTCCAGGCAAAAATTAGGGTCAGAAGTTGGACTTTGAGCTACAAAGGCAGTCAATACCTCCGAAAGTTGGATAATGAATGCTCAAAGTTATGGTAATGGGCGGTTGGCGTTATTACTTCAAAGATACAAACAATCAAAAGATCAGCTTTCTTTGTTTTCTTTTTCTTCTCCTTTTGTAGTTTAAACTCCCAATGTAATTTTCAGCCAGCGCGACCTTCTGCGCATTTGTTTTCCATTTGAATATTAAACACTTCCTTTATTCTCTCATTTCCCTATTATCGTAAAAATAACGTTCATGGTAGACGATACTGAACTGCGAAACATGTGCATGATCACAAGCATTATAGTCATTGCGAAATTTCTAAAAAACACAAAAAAGAGATGATCTCTCATAAAGTTGCAAAAAGGACAAATGCATAATCACTTCAGCAAATCTTAATAACCCGCACTTTGGCACCACTGCTTGAGGCAACCCTCGTATCCCACGTCAAGAGTCATGCGAGTTTGATGATGCCAGCAAAGTCAATAAAGAGCTGAAGAGCAAAAAGAGCAAAAGAGCAAGAAAAGAAAATGAAAAAAGAAAAAAGCCAAGAACAAAAGCCAAAAACAAAATCATTCCACATTTCATTCATCATGTCATCAATTACTTAACTACATGCACGCATGCATCATTCATTGCAAGTGTCTGTTGACATAATTTTAGTATGTATCGTTAGCACCAATTCTTCAGACCCCCGGCGGTCCTTCAGTTCCCAGGCGCTCCTTCAGACCAACAATGGTCCTTCAATCCAGATCGCACGTCGCGTTATCGAGCAACCGACGGATCATCCGGCCCTTCAGACTAGCTGTGTCCGCCTAAAAAAAACACAGTGCACGTCCTTCGTGGTTATATCAGTTCCGGTCCTGATTAACCCTATTGGCCGCTCGAAAAGAGGCCACCCCCAGACCGTATTACTAGTACCGTAAGCTAGTTGCGCTCCTTCAGACCCATCGGTCCCTCAGGCTTAGGCATGCCCTTCATACCCCGACGGTCCCTCAGTCGAACTCAAGTCGATGCGCCAAGCATTAATTTGGAGCTAGACCTTCAGAGCCCCAGTGCTCCTTCAGAGCCCCAGTGCTCCTTCAGATCCCCAGCGATCCTTCAGATCCCCAGAGATCCCTATTTACCTTCTGTCTAAAGCAACCCAGTTTTCATAAGTTTCAAAAAAAAAAACAAACAAAAAAAACCTCAGTCTGGAAAAAATTAGCGTCTTGTTATCTTTATTTCTATTTTCCTCGAGAAACTCGGAATCCCTCCGATTTCCTAGCAAAATATAAATAAAGAGGGGCAGCTGTAATACCCTAATTTTGTCCGATCAAAAATGAGAGATTTTATTTTTAATAAAAATAATAATCATTTTTATTTTCATGTCATGTATTATTTTATTTTAGTTGCCACAAGTTTTTAACCAAAACAAAATATATTAATTAGAAATGAAGAAACAAAAAATAAGCAAAGGAGGAAATGGAGGGGGTCTACCAAAAAAAAATAATGGAGGTGCAATCAGGATTGGGCCATCAGAAACCCAACCCAACAGAAAAAAAGGCTAGCCCAACTCGCCTAACCCTAAATCTCCTCCACCAAACCCTAACCCATCCAACCAACCCATGACCCATGACCCAACTCCTCACCTAACCCTAATTCCCTCCTCTCCTAGCCAAATTCGGCCACCCCACTCAAAAAACCCTAAAAATTTTAACTTCCCCCCTTTACCCTAAAAATCATCCACATTCAATCCCCCCCTTAACCCTAAAATTCGACCACATTCATTCACTCCCCCTCCTAAAAATTCGACCCCACTCCCTCTTTTCCCTCCTTGGAAATTGCATTTTTTCCTTTCCCACACTCCACCTTTCCTCTTTTCTCTCAACTCCCCACTTCCCCATACACCCCTTTCCCCTCTCTCTTCTCTTCCCAACGGCTCCCATCTCTCTCTCTCCTCAGTCTCACGCCTATCTCTCTCTCTTTCTCCCACTCACACTCAACCTTTCCCTCACATCACTCCTCACACACCCTACGACCCTTTCTCTCTCACACTCTCCTATCACACACTTCACTTCATCTTTCTCATCACTCTCCCACTCACACACACTTCCTCTCTCCCATCTCCACGCACACCCTTCCCACCAAACCCTAAACTCCATCATTTTTTTTCCTTCACATCATTCTCTCTCACTGACAGATTCACTCTCCCTTCTCACACGCAAAAAACCATCATTCCCTCCTCTGCTACACCCATACCCTTCGCAACCCCTCATGAGTTTTTATTTCATCATGTCAAGCCACACTCAGAAAAACACTGTGCAAGGTATGGTGAGGCAGTCAGAAGAAAACGAAGAAGAAAAAAAAAGAAGCCTTTTTTTTTGTATAAATAGGGAGCCACAACTCAGGAGCAAGGGGACGGTTTTTTTTAGAGAGAAAGGAAGAAGAAGATAATTTTTCGAAAAAAAAGAAGAAAAGTAGAGTGTAGGTTAGAGAGTTTGAGAGTTTTTGCTCACTGTTATTCTTTTTCTCCCTTTCACAAATTTTTTTTTAGTTTCAAATTCTGTTGTATTGAGGAAATCCGAAGAAGAAAACTTCTCCTTCAACCTTTCCGGATTTTTGTTTAAGGTATTGTAATGTGACATTTTACTTAATTATTGCTGTTTTATTTTTTTTAGTTGCTGTAATTTTGTTCATGTAAATATTGTTGCTGTTTTTTTTTATTATTTTTGTAGTTGCTGTAATGTAAATTCGTATACACTGTTGCTGTTTTTTTTATTTTTTAAAATTGTTGCTGTCATGTTTTTTTTTTGTATATATTTGTTGCCGTTTTTCTTTATTTAATTGTTGCTGTTTTCTTCATTTTATTTGTTGCTGTTTTTTTTTATGTAAATTGTTGCTGTCATGTTTTTTAAGATATTATCATTGCTGTTTTTTTTATTTATTTATTTAAATTGTTGCCTTTTTTAAATATTGTTGTAATTTTCGAATTAAAATAAAGTCCTTTTAAATAAAAGAAAAATGTTTTTTCTTCTTCCAAAATAAATGGTTACTAATGCCACTACCCTTGCATAAAAAAAAGGGATAATAACAATATTTATTTAAACAAAAAATAAACAGCAAAAGGCACCTTTTAAAATCATAACCATGACAATTATTTCAAAAAAAAAAGTGAATATTTCTTTATAAATTCGCCAATCTTTTTCTCACCGAATGTCTTCTTCCAACGTAGGTAGTAATCAAATCCATCAAAACCGATTATTTTTGAAATAAACTAGCAAACCAATCAGTCAAAAAGAAGTTAAGCAATCATTTTTTTTAGCGTCAAATCACTATTTGCGCCCCCACATTTTAGTAATACAGCACCCCCCGCTTTCAGCCCAATTTTCGCGCAAGGGTCCAAAAACCCAAATACTCAGTTTTGGGCTGCTACTAAGCCCACCCCCCATTTCCATTTAATACAACACCTCTGTTAGTTGCACCCACCTTTTAATTATAACTCACTCCATTTTTATTTACACCATAATGTTTCCAGACCGTTTTTTCCTTTCTTTCAAACAACCACACCCACAAAAAAAAGGTTGTTACTAATGGTCACTCTGAGCCTAGCTTGTTTGACCGTTAGGACTAACCTTTATTTTTTCACAGCGGATTAGTAGCGGTAATCACTCTGAGGTTACTCGTTTGATTATCGCAAACACCCGCCTAAACTCCAATTTTCAGTTAATAAAATACAAACGTAATCTCAACTCCTTTTTCAAATCACACTTCCCAGTAAGTATTTTCAAGCGAACAAACGCTCGATCACAAACCGGGTACTCACAACGGTCACTCTGGGCCCCGTAAACAACTTCTTTTTCGAATAAGCCATTAGCGGTGACCACTCTGGATTTATCTGTTTGGTCACCAAGAACGGCCTCTAGTTTTCGCAAGCTTTTCAACAATTAAAAAATACCAACACACAAATATTTTCTACCCGAGAACTACGTAGCTTTGATTTCTCCATTGCACCCGGAGATACGTAGGAGCAGGGGCCCACTCGTGTCGAGCGCAAAAAAACTAAATTTTTTATTAAGTCTTCCTTTCCGTTTTTTTTAAATAATAAAAAGGGTAAATAAAAATGTTTTCTTCAAACTAATTTTTTCTACACATTAAATTAAAAGGTCACCTTTTTAGGATGTTGTGGGGTGCTAGTACCTTTCCCGCACTTAATCGACCCCCGAACCCAAAAACAAAGGTTTTTTCAATGTTTTCCTAAAAATAAATATTGATGGCGACTCCATTGTTCAAAAACAACGTAGAATCCCTCCTTCGGATTCTTCGGTCGCTACAGCCGCTTCTAACTCAGTTTCACTTGATGACTCTTCTGAATCATCCCAAATGGCCATTGAAGCTATCTTCTTTGGTGTGAAGTTTGTTGGCCCTTTCTTGTAGAGGAGTGGACAATCTTGTTTCATGTTTACCACTTTGAAAACATTTGACAAGGGTTGTAAAACTGCGTTTTAAGAAAATTGTGTGTAGTTCAAAAGGGTCAGCATAGCTGTCTTCTCAAATTTCTTAAGTCTTCTCTAAACAGAGAGTTTTAAGTGCAATATAAAAACAACTTAAGGAAAGCAGTAAATAACACAATGATGTATAGTGGTTCACCCAAAATCCGGGGCTACATCCACTCCTCACACCCAGTGAGTATTTCCACAATGTCCCAAAAAGTTTACAACTTTACAAGCAGCCTAGGCTTAAAGTTCTTGTGGTAGTTTTCTTAACATAGCTCTACCTATCGTTTCACACCTAATACAATCTTTATGGGATTACAAGAGTTTGGTTTATGAAAAGGATATTCAATAGAACCCAAAACACAGTCTAAAAGATACCTACCCAAATAAAACCAATCCCTAAATCTATAGTGTAGTTGAGCATAGTTGAGAGAAGGCTTGACTCTTGAGAATGTTGGAGATTAATTCAATGCGCTCTCACACTGCCTTCAACCAATGAACCATGGAGTTATTTATAGCAAAATATATTTTTTTTATCTACTGGTCAATCAATTAGTGTCGTTGGGGATAAATTATAACCATTAGAGTGTTGTAAGAGAAAGGACAACAACTTTTCTACTTTTCTAGCGGAAGACAATTTTTTTACAGTTGTACCACTCTTCTCGTCTTTTCATCTTCTCAGCTCTATGTCTTCTCAAGTTGATGCTTCTCAAGTTGATGATTCTCAAATGTATGTTTTTTATCTACTGGTCAATGAATTAGTCTCGTTGGGGATAAATTATAACCGTTGGAGTGTTGTAAGAGAAAGGACAGCAACTTCTCTGCTTTTCTAGCGGAATACGATATTTTTACAGTTGTGCCACTCTTCTCGTCTTTCCGTCTTCTCAGCTCTACGTCTTCTCAAGTTGAAACCTCTCAAGTTTATGCTTCTCAAGTTGATGATTCTCAAATTGACCTTTCTCATCATGAACCTTTTGAGCTTGACCCTTCTTGTCTTGATCGATGCTTCTCAACTTGACTCTTCTAATGTTGTCTCTTTTTTTGATAACCCTTCTTATGTTCACTCTTCTCATGACGACTGTAACACCCCGATAAACTCTAACATATAGAATCACCGAAATGCACTAAATGGCATACATCAGAGTAACTTCCTGTTATTGAAATATTGAACACATCTAAAGCATTCGATAATACATATCAAATGGTTCTCTGAACCTCATGAACTTCCTGAAAATGCTTAAGTTTCAAAACTTAAGACTTGTACATAATCCTTGTGTTCAATACCCAAAACATAAAGTAGCGGAAACGATTTATAACTTATACATGATAGTTATACAACCGATAACAAAAGTACTACAGATGGGCAAGAGCCTAAATAAGAAACGTAAACTTCCGGACTCCTCGAGTCACACCAGCTAACCGTGCTTTGTTGCCTTGGCCTTCCCCTGTTTCTCTGTAAAAACCACAAATATGAAGGGTGAGATAAACATTATCTCAGTGAGTCCTATCGAGACCCCTGACCAACTCTAACGGTTTGTTATACTTGAATCTGAATTCGTGGCCCGAATAAGCGACCACATGAATACATGATGTTTACTCGTAACGTGTAGCCCTAATAAGCGACTACTTGTTACATTTCTAATTTCTTTCCTGATGTAGCCCTAATAAGCGACTACGGATCATATTTTAACTTGAACTTAGCACAACCCGAGATATAATGCTAGACAATCTTGATTGCCCAATATCTACGGAAACCCCAATCCGAAATTCTATTCGAATAATGCTAGGGTCCTAGCTTTGGATTCATGACTCCCCTCCACTAGGTATGCTAATAACTGGAGGATCGTCATCGTCGATATACACAAGGTATACCATCTACCTTTCCCTGAGGGAAAGTAACTTGACTTGTGTTTACATGAATTGAGAGTTTTTATGTCTTCATAGACTTACAATAAATTAGCTTACATGACTTGATGAACTTGAAGTTCGTATCTTAACATGATTGGACTCAAGGTTCGTTAACATTTCTTGACTTGTGTTCTCACGCGTTCTCTAAGTACGGTTTTCGTCACATTCATAACACACAAGTTTTCTATCAAATATGATTAATTCCATGATATCAATCTTTACATTGTTGGGAGAACCATGAGGAATGGATTAGAAGAGGATTGGAATCATTCGGAATGGATAAAAGGTACTTTGAATTTGGAGGTCAGAAAATCTCACACGACCCGTGTGTATAGGCGCACGACCCGTGTGTCATTGAACAATTCGTAGAGGATTTTCAGAAAGATATGCACGACCCGTGCGACTGAGCGCGCGATCCGTGCGTTATCCAATAAAATTGTAGGAAGTTCCAGAAACTTACGCACGACCCGTGCGACTGAGCGCACGATCCGTGCGTGTTTAAAAATCCAGTTCTTGTAGTATCAGATGGAGGCGCACGACCCGTGCTCAGAGGCACACGATCCGTGCGTTTCCATCAGTTTTCCAGAAAACATACTTTTCATGAGTTAAACCATTCCATTCCGATTCCCATTTCCCTTCCGACCGAGACCCAAACATGAACACTTACATTATAGTAGCATAATACAGCAGACATATACCATTCAATTCAGCACATTTCAACAATCAAAACATAGCTTGTTATTAAAAGTCACTGTTTTTAGAAAAGCGATTTTCGAAAAGGTGGAGACTCCGAAAATACACATATTCCCTAAGCGAGTTATAGAACTCACCCGAAGTGATGAAAATCACGCAAACACCGAGACTCCGAGAACTCACCCACTCTAAAAACCACGAACTCTCCTCGAATTCGCCCCAACAACGAACTCAACTACTCCAATTCGCTTGGACAGCAGCTGATTCTGAATCCTAGCTACTCAACAACTTCAAACAGCAATTTGTGGCTTGGAGGTGAGCCTTGATACTAAATGATGGACTCTAGCAAGGACATGCAAGGGATATATCTCCATTTCCATGCTTGGAGCTTGAAGGTTTGAAAATGGTGTTTTGGAGAGGAATTGGATGTTTGTTCAGAAAATTAGATCAATGGGAAGAAGAAGAAAAATGATGGAGGATGGTAGTTTTAGATTACACATGCATGAACAATAGAGGTAGGATCTCTTCCCTTCCTTCTCCACTCTCTCTCTCGACCTCTCTCCCTCTCTCTCAAGCCTCTCTTTTGCTGAAATGCTGGAAATGAGATGGTGTTGTGTGGTGTGGGGTGTGGGTTCAGCTGGTTATCACTTAAAGGGTTACAAGGACTAAAATACCCTTCAGCCACTTACTCCTCTAATCTTACCAAGACATGGCTTAATCTAAGGATCTTAGTCAAACTCTATTAACTCAACACAATTATTTCAACTATGCATTAATATAGTTTTTATTTATTTCTACATCACATAATAGGATAACCTCTTGTGCTAAATTTTCCATTTAGCTAATAATTCACCTTAATCTCTTTGCTTATTTAAATAAATTAAATTAGCTAATTAGCTAATAATTCTCCGTAGTCTCACGGACCAAAGCCGGTCCCAACAATCTCTGCTCACCTACATCCCACCCACACAATGGTGTTCTTCACTTCCTTCCATACAATGCTTCATATGGAGCCATTCCGATACTAGAATGGTAACTGTTGTTGTATGAAAACTCCACCAATGGAAGATGATCCTCCCATCTGCCTCCACTATCGAGTACACAAGCTCTCAACATATCCTCTAGCGTCTGGATTGTCCTCTCAGTCTGCCCGTTTGTCTGTGGATGGTAAGCGGTGCTAACACACACCTTAGTTCCCAACGCCATATTCAATGCTCTCCAAAATCGAGATGTGAACTTGGGATCTCGATCACAGATGATACTTGTAGGGATTCCATGCAACTTCACAATATTCTTGAGATACTCATCTGCTAACCTAGCAACCTTGTGATTCGAAAGCACTGGAATAAAATGAGCGGACTTGGTTAGGCGATCCACCACTACCCAAATAGAATCATTTCCGGCTTGGGACCGTGGCAATCCCATGACAAAATCCATAGATATGCTTTCCCATTTCCATTCAGGTACATTCAACGGTTGCAACTGGCCACCTGGCTTCTGGTGCTCTATCTTAACCTTTTGACAAGTTAAGCATCGAGACACAAACTCTGCAATATCCACTTTCATACCCGGCCACCAGTACAATTGCTTCAAATCTCGATACATCTTGGTAGACCCAGGATGTATTGAGAACTGACTCTTATGAGCCTCCTCTAAAACTTGCCTCTTCACATCCTCATCATTCGGCACACTGATTCTGCCATCAAAACAAATGACGCCATCACCGTCTTCGGTGTAGTTCGGCAACCTCTTCTGTGCTTGCAGCTCTACATCACCCTCTTGGGCTGAGCGAATCCGATTTCTCAAGGAACTCGAAACCTGAATATGGTTCAACACTAACCTGTTCCTTCTTGACTTAACTCTCAAATTAAGGTCTCTGAATGATTCCAACAAGGACATCTCGTGCATCATCAACTCTGCAGTATGGATAGACTTTCTGCTTAAAGCATCGGCCACAACATTAGCCTTACCAGGATGGTACTTCAATTCAAAATCATAATCCTTCAGAAACTCTACCCATCTCCTCTGTCTGTTGTTCGGCTCCTTCTGGTCAAACAAATACTTAAGGCTCTTGTGGTCACTAAAGAATTCGAAATGAGACCCATACAGGTAATGTCTCCAAATCTTTAGGGCAAACACAATAGCCGCCAACTCTAAATCATGAGTTGGGTAATTCTCTTCATGCGGCTTCAATTGTCTGGAGGCATAAGCAACTACTTGTTGATTCTGCATCAGGACACATCCCAAACCCTTACCAGAGGCGTCGCAATAGATTTGGAATCCTGCGGACGGATCTGGAAGAATCAGGATGGGTGCAGAAGTCAAACGACCCTTCAATTCCGCGAAACAATTTTCACAGTCTGAGTCCCAAACAAACGGCTGACCCTTGCGAGTTAACCGAGTGAGTGGAAGGACCAGCTGGGAAAATCCTTGGATAAATCTTCGATAATACCCGGCTAATCCCAAGAAACTTCTTACTTCAGTAACCGTAGACGGTTGCTCCCAGTCTACCACAGCTTCGATCTTACTGGGATCCACTGCAACACCAGCCCTAGATATCACATGGCCCAGAAACTTAACTTCGGGCATCCAAAAGTCACATTTGGACAGCTTAGCATACAACTTTTCCTCTCGGAGCACGTTCAGAACAATTCGGAGATGTTGCACAAGCTCCTCAGTTGTCTTCGAGAACACCAAGATATCATCGATGAACACTACCACAAACTGATCCAGATAGGGATTAAAAATTCGATTCATATAATCCATGAATACCACTGGAGCATTGGTCAAACCGAAGCGCATCACTACAAATTCATAGTGTCCATACCTCGTACGGAAAGCGGTCTTCGGGACGTCCAAAGCTCGAACTCTGATTTGGTGATAGCCGGACCTCAAATCAATCTTTGAAAATACAGATGCTCCCCTCAATTGGTCTAGCAAATCATCAATTCTCGGTAGAGGGTATTTGTTCTTGACGGTCACCTTATTCAACTGACGATAATCGATACACAATCTCATACTTCCATCCTTCTTCTTGACAAGCAACACTGGAGCACCCCATGGTGAGGCACTCGGCCGGATGAACCGTTTGGAAATTAGTTCCTCCAGTTGAACTTTCAATTCCCTCAACTCTAACGGCGGCATTCTATACGGGGCTATAGAAGTAGGTCCTGTGCCTGGAACCAACTCTATAGAAAATTCCACCTCACGATCCGAAGGAAATGAAGGAACTTCATTGGGAAACAAATCAAGAAATTCATTAACAACTTGCACAGAAGATAAATCCTGACCTGTCTCGGTGGATGCAGACAGCATCATGACATAAGCTTCTGCGCCTTGGAACAGATAGTTACTGGCTGAAGTAAAAGAAATAACAACTTCAGAATTGGTCGGTTGTAGCTCCACTGGTTCGGAGGCGAAACCTATTAGTCCGATGAAAACAATCAATATTCACATGGGTTGCAGTCATCCATCTCATACCTAGGACAATATCCACATTCTTGGTGGAGTGTCAGTAGCCTTGATTTTCTAAACATCTGCAGTGTAGACCCTCTCTCGAGCTGAAGTAGGCTTATCTGACTCTTTCTTTCTCTTGATAGGTTACCTTTTAACTTTGCATTCGGAGTTGATGGCTTAACTACCTTCTTCTTTTCAATATTCCCTAAGATGAAACGGGTTTTAAGGAACTTCGGTCTTGGTCGAGGACTACATCTTGGTCATCCTTCCATAATTCCGCTTATGATACACCAAGTATTGAGTTGATCAGGCTCAATGTCTCTTAGCATCACAAGTGTAATCACAACAAGGACTAACAAGGAATCGACTCAACCCTAAACTAAACTAAGCCCAACTAGGTCGAACTGCTCTGATACCATAATGTAACACCCCGTTAAACTCTAACATATAGAATCACCGAAATTCACTAAATGGCATACATAAGAGTAACTTCCTGTTATTGAAATATTGAACACATCTAAAGCATTCGATAATACATATCAAATGGTTATCCGAACCTCATGAACTTCCTGAAAATGCTTAAGTTTCAAAACTTAAGACTTGTACATAATCCTGGTGTTCAATACTCAAAACATAAAGTAGCGGAAACGATTTATAACTTATACATGATAGTTATACAACCGATAACAAAAGTACTACAGATGGGCAAGAGCCTAAACAAGAAACATAAACTTCCGGACTCCTCGAGTCACACCAGCTAACCGTGCTTTGTAGCCTTGGCCTTCCCCTGTTTCTCTGTAAAAACCACAAATATGAAGGGTGAGATAAACATTATCTCAGTGAGTCCTATCGAGACCCCTGACCAACTCTAACGGTTTGTTATACTTGAATCTGAATTCGTGGCCCGAATAAGCGACCACATGAATACATGATATTTACTCGTAACGTGTAGCCCTAATAAGCGACTACTTGTTACATTTCTAATTTCTTTCTTGATGTAGCCCTAATAAGTGACTACGGATCATATTTTAACATGAATTTAGCACAACCCGAGATATAATGCTAGACAATCTTGATTGCCCAATATCTACGGAAACCCCAATCCGAAATTCTATTCGAATAATGCTAGGGTCCTAGCTTTGGATTCATGACTCCCCTCCACTAGGTATGCTAATAACTGGAGGATCGTCATCCTCGATATACACAAGGTATACCATCTACCTTTCCCCGAGGGAAAGTAACTTGATTTGTGTTTACATGATTTGAGAGTTTTTATGTCTTCATAGACTTACAATAAATTAGCTTACATGACTTGATGAACTTGAAGTTCGTATCTTAACATGATTGGACTCAAGGTCCGTTAAAATTTCTTGACTTGTGTTCTCACGCGTTCTCTAAGTACGGTTTTCGTCACATTCATAACACACAAGTTTTCTATCAAATATGATTAATTCCATGATATCAATATTTACATTGTTGGGAGAACCATGAGGAATGGATTAGAAGAGGATTGGAATCATTCGGAATGGATAAAAGGTACTTTGAATTTGGAGGTCAGAAAATCTCACACGACCCGTGTGTATAGGCGCACGACCCGTGTGTCATTGAACAATTCGTAGAGGATTTCCAGAAAGATACGCACGACCCGTGCGACTGAGCCCACGATCCGTGCGTTATCCAGTAAAATTGTAGGAAGTTCCAGAAACTTACGCACGACCCGTGCGACTGAGCGCACGATCCGTGCGTGTTTAAAAATCCAGTTCTTGTAGTATCAGATGGAGGCGCACAACCCGTGCTCAGAGGCACACGATCCGTGCGTTTCCATCAGTTTTCCAGAAAACATACTTTTCATGCGTTAAACCATTCCATTCCGATTCCCATTTCCCTTCCGACCGAGACCCAAACATGAACACTTACATTATAGTAGCATAATACAGCAGACATATACCATTCAATTCAGCACATTTCAACAATCAAAACATAGCTTGTTATTAAAAGTCACTGTTTTTAGAAAAGCGGTTTTCGAAAAGGTGGAGACTCCGAAAATACACATATTCCCTAAGCGAGTTATAGAACTCACCCGAAGTGATGAAAATCACGCAAACACCGAGACTCCGAGAACTCAACCGCTCTAAAAACCACGAACTCTCCTCGAATTTCCTCCAACAACGAACTCAACTACTCCAATTCGCTTGGACAGCAGCTGATTCCGAATCCTAGCTACTCAACAACTTCAAACAGTAATTTGTGGCTTGGAGGTGAGCCTTGATACTAAATGATGGACTCTAGCAAGGACATGCAAGGGTTATATCTCCATTTCCATGCTTGGAGCTTGAAGGTTTGAAAATGGTGTTTTGGAGAGGAGTTGGATGTTTGTTCAGAATATTAGATCAATGGGAAGAAGAAGAAAAATGATGGAGGATGGTAGTTTTATATTACACATGCATGAACAATAGAGGTAGGATCTCTTCCCTTCCTTCTCCACTCTCTCTCTCTCGAGCTCTCTCCCTCTCTCTCAAGCCTCTCTTTTGCTGAAATGCTGGAAATGAGATGGTGTTGTGTGGTGTGGGGTGTGGGTTCAGCTGGTTATCACTTAAAGGGTTACAAGGACTAAAATACCCTTCAGCCACTTACTCCTCTAATCTTACCAAGACATGGCTTAATCTAAGGATCTTAGTCAAACTCTATTAACTCAACACAATTATTTCAACTATGCATTAATATAGTTTTTATTTATTTCTACATCACATAATAGGATAACCTCTTGTGCTAAATTTTCCATTTAGCTAATAATTCACCTTAATCTCTTTGCTAATTTAAATAAATTAAATTAGCTAATTAGGGGATGTTACAACGACTCTTCTAGTGATGAATATTCTTATGTTGACTCATCTCATTTTGACCCTACTCATGTTGATCTTTCTCATGATGACCCTTCTCATGTAGACCCTTATCATGTTGACCTTCGATCTAGTCTTGACTCTTCTTATCTCTTCCAAGGGTGTTTTTCTTATGGCTAATATTCTTAATTGTCATCTAGTATTGATTCAATTTTTCTCATGTAAGGCTTCATAAAGCGTATATCTTCTTGACAGTAGCTATCAATTGTGCTATAATTAATCACTCAAGAAGGAACATTAGATAGATATGAAATCAGATAATTTAACCTCTTTATCAAAAGGTTTATTGATAATCAAAACTTCTATTGGTATTTTTCCTGAACACAAAGTATAATAGCCTAGGTGTCATAAACTATGTCTACTAGTTTCAGCAACACTAGCAATCATATCTCCTCTTGGGGAGCTTAGCCCATAGGCATCACCATTGAGTCTTAATTCCTTTGAATTAATCTCTTAATGTCATAAACGTAAAACATAAACGATAGAACAACTTTTAGGCATACACATATACATTCATCAGACATACATATAACAGAAAAAACATCAACAAATTTATCAAGGTACAGAAAAGTTCTTTCTCCTAAAGGGAATAACAAACACATGAAATAACCTAGAAGAAGACCATTTTTATCCAACCCTTCACAAACCAATATAGTGTCTCGACAATACATAGGTATCATGGGACATTCCAATTATTCCAATCATATCATAGACCACCTTGTACCCTGGTTATCAACCCCCTCTTCTTACTTCATGTCGAAGCAATCACAAATGGGAGTCCGAAGTAGTCACAACAAATTGAGTCCTCAGAACAACATTATATCTTCCTCATATCAGTCCCACGATGATTCTGGAAGTCACAAACAACAAAAGAGAATGTTATTGTATTAGATATTTTTATGTGGGGACTAAAGATCAATAGCTAGGACTTAGAGACTTTCCACGAAATGGAGCAAACCTGTTTATAAGGCCAAGGACTTCGTTACGAGTAAGAAGCTTCAACAGCACGTGAATCTGAGATCAGTATGAGAAGTTATGTCGAACACAATGTTTATCGATATTTAAAACTCAAAGAAAGGATTAGAAAGTGAGGGTCATGGGATTACCATGGAAATAGATTAAGAAACTAAAATGCACATGATCCTTAGACATTAAGAATGTCCTTAAAGGTGAAGGGAATAAAGTGACTGAGAATCCTCTTGAGTAGTGCCCAACGGTAATGAAGAACTGCGAAGAACGAGACCTTATCCAAGGGAGCTTAGAATCTCATAGATCTGAGTATTTCTTCGGTAAAGTCGAATTATTCACCCAAAGGATGTATATAATATATACATATGTATATATATATAGATACATACTAAGCTAATATTAGGGTTTAGTTATAGGTTGAAACGGGGGCCTCAAACTCTAAAAATAAAAAACTAATAGAATAAGCAATAATCAACTAACACAAGCTGGTGATTGACTAACTTCTCTACAAGACTCCCTTAATCGATTAACTCATATTGTTAATTAATTCACCTACCAAAAAGTGGCCTAATCAATTAGCTCATATATGTACTTGGCAAAATTTTATGAGCTAGAGAAATTTGTGAACACAATTTGTTTCCTAGCCATCAATGTGGTGGAGAAGGTGAATTCGAGTCACCTGATACTTTGAATGGTATGTGCTCTTATGAGTCACATTCTCTAAGATGATTTCATGAGATACAACCCGCAACGACTTCTCTAGTTTACACTCTAGCTGTTTAGTTTTGTCTGTTACTTTGAATACAATAACAAGAAGTTTTCTTCGTCGGGCTCATCCCTTTGCCTGCAGCCTCTGATCTCGTCCCAATCGTCTCTGGCCTCCACCTCTAACCTCGATCTTTGGAAGTGTGCTTAATGTGAGGTGGTTTTGGCTGTGGTGGTTTGGAGTGTGCTTAGTTGGCGGTGGATGGAGGTTGCGGGGGCTTCAGGTGTTGCCCTGCTTACTTTTCAGTCGTCCTCGTCGCCATAGATTTTCTTTTATTAGAGCTCTTTGGTTGTTAATTTTAGGGGCCTTTGTTGGGCTTACTATTATGTCATCGTTACCAACGGTTTTGGTCTAGTCCCCCCTTGTGCTCTCTATGTCTTTTCTTTATTTTATTAATAAATTCGGGCTGGCTGTCCGGTTGCTTAAAAAAAAATAACAAGAATATATTGTTAAGTCAAATAGAAGAGAAGGAAACTTATATATACTTCATGGATGTTTTAATTACCAACAAATGTAACAAGTTGTCAATGTCAATAGTCACAACGAAAAGGGTGTTAAAAAGCAGGAATGACAAAAGTTAATAGTGCATCGATTTTTTGTGAGAAAGGGGTCATGGAATGAAGACAAAGTGGGTTTGGGAGGTGAAAGGAGAGTGAAGGGTATTGTAGTATTTTCATGGGAAAAGGGGATGTAGGAAAAGGTAAGGGGGGTGGGGGGTTATTTATGAGACTGACCACTCAATATTATTATTAGATAAGGAAACTAACAATCTCCAAAAAGAATATAAGGAAAACAATCTCATATAACTAAATGATAAAATTCCCCCCTTAATTGTGGTACACCGAGTTCAAATGCATGGAGAAAGAGGGATAAACATTCCAAGGTCTTGGAATTCATTGACTGAATATCAAGACATCCGCATTCAATATAGAATAATGAATTGAGAGTTGGTAGAGTTTATTCGAATTATACACATCCATTCATCTCTGTTGATCATGTTTTGGAACAAACCACGATAGCTCTTCCCATATAAATAGGGGACTTTTGAAGAGTCGACATACACAATGTAAATGATGAAATCCAAAGAGAAAGATAGATTACTTGTATTTGTCTTTGAGAGGAAGAGAGAGTTCCTTTCAAGTTCTCATGAAAGCTCGATGAGAATTGAGAGATAATTTGTATACAATTCGAGTGTGTAAAGATTCATAGACAGATCCCTAGAGTTTGAGAAAAATACTTGTAAGTTATAATCCTTCTTTATAAATCAGAAAATGTTTGCTTAAGATTTGGTATATTTGTAAGAAGTGTGAGGATGTCACCTCCATGTTGATTGAATATTCCTCTCAAATCATCATTGAGGGAGTTTGAACCCATTTCGGATCTTGTGGAAGTTGAAGCCTAGAAGTTTTAGGACTTTACGTAAGGAGTATAGAAAGAAGGCAGATACTCCTTCATGGTAGTGATGGGCTCTCTGACACTACCAAATTAGTGGTAGGTAACATGATGGCTACCGATGGGATTCTTGTGGAAATATTTGTTGGAATGGCTTGTTGTTGATCAAGGGGAGCTAAATTTTCTTCATGTATGGTCACATTCGTAGGTTCATCTTGAACTACCAATTGAGCGGGTATCTTTTCCAAACAAGGTTTCTAGAAGAAAAAAATTAAAACTAAGAACAAGCTCACAAAGCGAAGGTCAAGTAAATACACCAGTGTATGGGAATTACCTCTAAGGATGCGTCAGAAGGAGAGCTTTGAGTAAGATCAATCTCCGCTAGAGTTGAAGAAGAAACGGGCGAAGTGAAACTTCAGATATGGTTGCTCCTTCGAACAGGTGCAGGAGATTCAAGTCGCCTTTTTAAGGTATTTATTTGTGGAGAAGAAGCGAGATCTAAAGTCGTGAAATAAAGAGTCAACATCAGCAAGTGATTAAGCAAGAAATAGATAAATAAAGGCACAGAATTAAAACCTACCTTTTATCTTTGTTGGGGTGTCAGATTCCTTTATCTTTGAAAGTTCAACTAGGTTGCAATCAAGGGAAGGCCGAAGTCTTTCGAAATAAGCATGCCACCATGCTTGAAAGCTTCTGGGATTGAAAAAAGATGGTTCGAAAGGAACCAGCTGAAGGTTAAGGAGTTTAAGTGTATTCTTGTTTAAGGAACCAGCTCAAGATTGATATCTGTGAGTTGCTTAAGTGTATTCTTTTTTTATTTTATTCTTCGAAAACCCTTAGTGCAAAGTACTCGAAGGACTCATGACGTTCTACCCTTTTTGCGTGTGATTCCTATGTTTCTTTTAAGCACCCAGAGCTTTCGAATGCAATTGAGTGATTGATCTTGAATCCCTGACTCGGTTAATTGCACGACTGGTTTTCTTTTTGAACATACTATCCCTTCAAAGAGCCTACCACTTGGGACTGGTATTGTAAATTTGTCAACTGATGAGCCTAGGATTTAATTCGAATCCTCTTATCTTATCTCTTTCAAATTTATTTGTTTGAGAGAAAACCTTAACAAAATATACAAGAAAACAATATGTTGTATTTCAATTATTATTATTTCATTATATTAAGAGAGTCGTGAGGTTTCAAAAATGTTGTCAAACTTTGATTGTGTTGAAACGAGTTTGAAAAGAAAAAACTTTACCCATGTTTTCGCGAAAGGCAATAAGAGTATTTTACTAAATACTAGGATCACTTTGAAAAGCAGGGTGTTACACTTTGGGTATTCACCGAATTTGGCATTGGAGGTTTATGAAAAATAGTAGGCAAGTTAAATTAATTTAAACTTTTGAAACTCACCGTGAGGTACATTTCTCATTATTATTTTATCTATCTCTCCGATTTTATCAATTCAAGAATAAATCGGGGCAATTTAGAAACAATATTTCTTTTTCTAATTTTCTTAAAACAGGTGTCTAGTCGCAACTTGTAACATCCCCTGATTAGCTAATTAGATGTAATTAAATTAGCACAAGGTTAAGTGGATTAGTGAGCATAATTATTTTAGTTATGAAATGGTATCATGGATCAAATAAATAAATGATTTAGTGGTTATGCATAATTGGTACATTATGTTAAGTAAGTGAATTATAGAATAATTATTGGGTGATAGTAGCTTAAGTGAGAGTGAAGGAGGGAGGGGCGATTTAGTCATTTTCCTATCATTAAATAAACCCCAGCTGAACACCCCACACAACACCACCTCATTTCCAGCTTTTCAGCAAAAGAGAGGCTCTGAGAGATGGAGAGAAGGAGCTGGCGAGAGGGAGAGAAGAAAAGAGAGGAGGAGAAATTCTGGATGCATGTTTGAGATGATTGCACCATCTTGATCCCTACACCCTCCTCTTCCAACTGATATAATTTTCATAATCAACATCCTCCTCCTCACTCATTCACCATTTTGGACCCACAAAGCTTCATAGAGCAACCATGGAATTGTATTACTTCTAGTGGCTTGCATGTCATCTTAGAGCTAGAATAGAACCTTGGGAGACATCACCTTTCTATTTGAAGTAATAAGGGAAGAGGGTCAGTAGCTCAAATTGCTAGGATTCGAATTGGAGAGGGCGTGGAGTTCGTGAGAACGAGAAGGGCCGTTACAGAGCAAGTTCGTGTAAATTCGGTGTCGTCGAACTCCAAGTGTTTCAGAATTTGCGTGATTGACATCACGTTAGGTGAGTTCTATAACTCGCTTAGGGAATGCGTGTGTTTTCTGAGTCTCCACCTTTTTGAAAACCGTTTTACCGAAAAGATTGTGATTTAAAATATGAAGTTACTTGATTGATTGGTTGGATTGATTTGGGATTGCTGTAATATGCTGCAATATTGTGTGTTTATGCTTGGGTCTCGGTCGGAAGGGAAATTGGAATCGGAATTGAATGGATTTACTCATGAAAAACATGTTTTCTGGAAAACTGATGGAGACGCACGGATCGTGTGCCTCTGAGCACGGGTCGTGCACCCCCATCTGATGCTACAAGAACTGGATTTTTAAACACGCACGGATCGTGCGCCTAGTCGCATGGGTCGTGCGTATGTTTCTGGAACTTTCTACAATTTTAGTGGATAACGCCCGGATCGTGCGCTTAGTCGCACGGGTCGTGCGTATCTTTCTGGAAATTTTCTACAACTTGTTCAACAGCACACGGGTCGTGCGCCTACACGCACGGGTCGTGTGAGACTTTCTGATCCCCAAATTCAAAGTACCTTTTTATCCATTCCAAATGATTCCAATCCTCTTCTAATCCATTCCTCATGGTTCCCCAACAATGTAAAGATATTGATATCATGGTATTGAACATCTTTGATAGAAAACTCGTGGGTTATGAACGTAACGGAAAACCGTACTTAGAGAACGCGTGAGAACACAAGTCAAGAAATGTTAACGGACCTTGAGTCCAATCATGTTACGATAACGAACTTCAAGTTCATCATGTCATGTAAGCTAATTGATTGTAAGTCTATAAAGACATAATAACTCTCAATTCATGTAAACACAAATCAAGTTACTTTCCCTCGGGGAAAGGTAGATGGTATACCTTGTGTATATCGAGGAAGACGATCCTCCAGTTATTAGCATACCTAGTTGAGGGGAGTCATGAATCCAAAGCTAGGACCCTAGCATTATTCGGATAGAATTTCGGATTGGGGTTTCCGTAGATATTGGGCAATCAAGATTGTCTAGCATTATATCTCGGGTTGTGCTAAGTTCATGTTAAAATATGATCCGTAGTCGCTTATTAGGGCTACATCAGGAAAGATCAGAAATGTAACAAGTAGTCGCTTATTAGGGCTACAAGTTACGAGTAATCATCATGTATTCACGTGGTCGCTTATTCGGGCCACGAGTTCAGATTAAAGTATAACAAACCGTTAGAGTCGGTCAGGGGTCTCGATAGGACTCACTGAGATAATGTTTATCTCACCCTTCATATTTGTGGTTTTTACAGAGAAACAGGGGAAGGCCAAGGCAACAAAGCACGGTTAGCTGGTGTGACTCGAGGAGTCCGGAAGTTTATGTTTCTTGTTTAGGCCCTTGCCCTTCTGTAGTACTTTTGTTATCGGTTGTATAACTATCATGTATAAGTTATAAATCGTTTCCGCTACTTTATGTTTTGAGTATTGAACACCAGGATTATGTACAAGTCTTAAGTTTTGAAACTTAAGCATTCTCAGGAAGTTTATGAGGTTCAGAGAACCATTTGATATGTATTATCGAAAGTTTTAGATGTGTTCAATATTTCAATAACAGGAAGTTACTCTGATGTATGCCATTTAGTGCATTTCGGTGATTCTGTATGTTAGAATTTATCGGGGTGTTACATTATGGTATCAGAGCAGTTCGACCAAGTCGGGCTATAGATTAGTTAGGGTGGTTTTGTCCCTTGAGTAACTCTGCCATTATGCTTCTTATGATGCTAAGAGACATTGAGACTGATCAACTTAATACTTGGTGTATTATTTGCAGAATTATGGCAGGAGGATCAAGGAACGCCCCACCAATCGATCCACAGCTGCTTGGATGCAGGGCATGATGGAAAGACAACAAAAGATGCTGGAAGATATGGTAGCATTGCAACAGAATGCTCAAGTTCAACCTCAGCAGGCTCCAGAGCCGAAAGTTAACCCCAGGAAAGTTTATTCAGAATTCCTGAAGAAGAAGCCATCTGAGTTCAAAGGAGGACCGGTTGTCATGGAAGCCCAGCATTGGCTGGATGATATAGAGAAGATTTTTCTGACTATGCAAGTTACGGATGAGGACAAGTTAAGGTTGGCATCCCATATGCTGAAAGGGGAGGCTCACAACTGGTGGACTAATGTTAAGGCTATGATGGTGACTATGGCTACTCCCCAGACTTGGGAGCATTTCAGACAAGTGTTTTTGGAGCAGTTCTTTCCAACGGCAATGAGGTTCGAAAAGGAGAATGAGTTTTTAACTCTCACTCAAGGAAGTCTAACGGTGGGTCAGTACTCCGCCAAGTTTGAAGAGTTGTATCAATTCTTCGGTTTGGCTGGTTATGCCCCCAATGACAAATGGAAGACCGATAGGTACAAGTATGGGTTAAGGGAAGACATTGCTCAGAGTCTAAGTTCCTTTGCATATACCAATTATGTGGCCATGGTTCAACAAGCTCATATAGCCGAAAGTGATTTGAAGAGGTTGTATGCAAGTAGAAAAGTATTCAATCAGAGTAAGAAGAATGTTGGATCATCCAACAACCAAATGGGTCCTAGGTACAACTCCAACAAGGGGAAGCAGATTCAGTCGTCCAATTCACCAAGGTTCAGTGCATGCTCCAACTGTGGAAGGTACCATCAGGGCAAGTGTCAAGTGGGATCGACTCAGTGCTACTACTGCAAGAAGGAGGGACATTATGCTGCTAATTGCCCAAAAAAGAGAAGTCAAGAAGAAGGTGCCACTACAACCCATGGGAGGGTTTACACTTTGGACGCCCAGAAGGTCACACCGTCAGATAATCTACTAAGGGGTATGGGATCTCTTTTTAATAACTCCGTTAGTATTTTATATGATTCAGGTGCGACCCATTGTTTTATATCTCAAGTTTGTGTCGAACGGTTGGGATTGGCTTTAACTCCTTTGCCTCAACCAATCTCCATTAAGACTGCTGCTGAGGGTAGTGTTCAGACCCAAGCGATATGTGAAAATTGTCTTCTAACCATTGGAGACAGGAATTTTGTAGTAGACTTCATTTTCCTACCAATGAAGAGCATGGACGTCGTCCTAGGAATGAGTTGGATGACAGCCAACCATGTGACTATAGATTGCTTCCATCGAACTATCGGTTTCGCCTCCGAGTCAGTAGAGCTACAACCGCCCAATTCTGAAGCTGTTATTTCTTTCACTTCGGCCAGTAACTATTTGTTCCAAGGCGCAGAAGCTTATGTCATGATGCTGTTTGCATCCACTGAGACAGGTCAGGATTTATCTTCTGTGCAAGTTGTTAATGAATTCCTGATGTGTTTCCCGATGAAGTTCCTTCATTTCCTCCGGATCGTGAGGTGGAATTTTCTATAGAGTTGGTTCCAGGCACCGGACCTATTTCTATAGCCCCGTATAGAATGTCGCCGTTAGAGTTGAGGGAATTGAAAGTTCAACTGGAAGAGCTAATTTCCAAACGGTTCATCCGGCCGAGTGCATCACCATGGAGTGCTCCAGTGTTGCTTGTCAAGAAGAAGGACGGAAGTATGAGATTGTGTATCGATTATCGTCAGTTGAATAAGGTGACTGTCAAGAACAAGTACCCTCTACCGAGGATTGATGATTTGCTAGATCAGTTGAGGGGAGCTTCTGTATTTTCAAAGATTGATTTAAGGTCCGGCTATCACCAAATCAGGGTTCGAGCTTTGGACGTCCCGAAGACCGCTTTCCGTACGAGGTATGGACACTATGAATTTGTAGTGATGCCCTTCGGTTTGACCAATGCTCCAGCCGTATTCATGGATTACATGAATCGGATTTTTAATCCCTATCTGGATCAGTTTGTGGTAGTGTTCATTGATGATATCTTGGTGTTCTCTAAAACGATTGAGGAGCATGTGCAACATCTCCGAATTGTTCTGAACGTACTCCGGGAGAAAAAGTTGTATGCTAAGCCATCCAAATGTGATTTCTGGATGCCCGAAGTTAAGTTTCTGGGCCATGTGATATCTAGGGCTGGTGTTGCAGTGGATCCCAGTAAGATCGAAGCTGTGGTAGACTGGGAGCAACCGTCTACGGTTACTTAGGTAAGAAGTTTCTTGGGATTAGCTGGGTATTATCGAAGATTCATTCAAGGATTTTCCCATCTGGTTCTTCCACTCACGCGGTTAACTCGCAAGGGTCGACCGTTTGTTTGGGACTCAGACTGTGATAATTGTTTCACGGAATTGAAGGATCGTTTGTGTAACACCCTAAAATATTTAATTAATTTATTTAATTAAGTATTTAGGAATTTAAATTAATTAAGTGGATATAATTTAATTATTAGAAATTATATTAAAATGTGTAGAGGGTATTAGAAGATGGAGGTGCCAAATTAGATGGACTTGGGCTTAAGTGAGAAGCCCAAGCCCATGAATTAAGTCATATGCGAAGTGGAGCCTAGGGGTTAGGGTTCATTGGGGATCTTTTGCGAAAAAGGGAGAATTGAGAGGAGGAGAGAAAGAAGTGCGCCGTAGGGAGGAGGAGAGAAGGAGAGCAAGTCGCAAGCTCCAAGGAGAAAGGAGAAGGTGTGATCCGGTTTCCATGGTTCCGTTCGTGATCGTCTCTAGAGATCCTATTCATCTAATTCGAGGTTAGGGGAGCTCTATCATTCTATCTAATAAATTATATGATGGGTCCTAGATCTAGGGTTTATACTAGTACCATGTGTTCTTGATGTTCTTTAGTGTTCTTGAACGTTTTTGGGTCGCCCATGATGATGATCTTCATATATACATATATGTATGCCCTATGCGAATTGATTTAGTGTTTGAACCTTGAGACAATACGAGTTATGTATGTGTTTTGATGATGTTGATATTTGTGAGTTCATGGAATTGTGAATTGATATGTTAGAGGGCTTGAGGTTTCGCAATTTGAGTGTGGGTGTGCAAGGGCGCCTAGGGCGCCAAAGTGATGATGATTTTAGTGCTCCAAAAGAATTTTGTTGATTGATTAAATTAAGAGTCATCTTGAGTGTTGAAAATTATAGGATTTTGATGAGTTAAATTGCTAAAAATCAGTTTTTAGTGTTTTGGAAAATTGTGGGAAAAATGGTGATTTTTGGTGTTTAGTGTTGAAGAGTTGTTGGAAAAATTCTGGGTTTGTTGTTGCTGTTTTCTGGGCGCCAAGTGCCTGTGCTGGGCGCCTGTGGCCTGTGTGTGTTGCTGTGTGTTGCCAGATTTCCTGTGTGGCTAGGCGCTGGGCGCTGAGCGCCCAAGCAAGTGTGTGTGTGTGCGCCAAGACGCTGGGCGCCAGGCGCTGGGCGCTGAGCGCCCGTGTGTGATGCCGCGTGTTGCGTTTGTTGCGCGCGCCCGTGCCTAGCTGCGCCAAGTTCCCTGGGCGCCGGATCCCCAAATGTTGCGCGTCTGTTGCGCGTGTTGCCTGTGTTGCGTCTAGGCGCCCAGCGCCTGGGCGCCAGTGTTCCCAGAGTGTGCTGATTTTCCCTAAAACTTGTTTTTAACGTAATTTTTGACTCGGGACTCCGTTTTTGACGATTCCAAGTGCGTTGGAAACCTTATTTCAGTGTCTGTGTGATTGTCCAATTTTAAAATGCAGTGACCCAATTTTCCGAAAATGGTTGGCTGTGGCCCAAGTGCCCGTGGCCCTGCGTCGTTGGGAGATGACTTGTGCTGTGATGTTTTCTAGAAACTTGTAACCTATTTAGTGCCTTGTGGGTGTTGCTGAATGGGCGCCATGTGGCTGCACCGGTGTCTCTAGTGATGTTTTTGAGTTAAAAGTCTGTTTTGCCCTTGGTGGCTAATAATAATTATAATGACGTGTAAAAGTCTGTTCTGCCCTTTGTGGTTATTATTATATATATAATGACGTGTAAATGACTGTTCCGCCCGTAGTGGCTATTGTTAATTATAGTGATGTGTAAATGGCTGTTCTGCCCTTGGTGGTTATTATTATTTATAGTGGCGTGTAAAATGACGTTTTGCCCTCAGTGGCTATTGTTTGAGTTGATGATATTATTATATAAGTGACGATGAAAACCAGTGACGTGTGAGGCCCGAAGGGCTAAGTGATGTTAAGGTCTAAATGGCCAGTGACGTTGTGTGCTGATTGTGAATTTGACAGGTGCTGTGCTCTTGCGAGCAAAAACCGGTAAGTGACGGGTCACATAGTTGACTATGACTTGAGAAATTGTGTGTTTGTGTGTTGTGAGTGGTGCATGTCATAGTGTCTCATGCCCATATGCATAAACCCAGTGACGTTTTGGGGCCTGAGTGGCTAAGTGACGATGAGGCCTTAAGGGCTAAGCGACGTTTTGTAAAAAAGGTACCTCATGCATATACCCGCGAGTGGGTTGCATTTTCATAAGCCTTCATGACATGAGATGAGTTATTGTAAGTGATGGGAATGATGACTGTGATATGGATATTTAGTGTTTTGGATGCTGATTGTTCTAGTGTGTAGCCTATGATTAGTACTTATCATATTTTCTATTATATGGATTGAAATGATGCTCACCCTTTCCTGTTTGAATGTTGCCCCGTGTTGGTAACGTGCAGGTGATTCTTAGTGAAGGCCTTTAGCTTCACTTCTTGAGTCGAGTCATCATGCTCTGATATGTAACACTAGGGAGGGGGATAAATGCTGTTTAAGTCATTATGACTGTTGTGGTTATTGGATTTTAGTATTGCAAGCCTGGCATAGTTGTAATGCCTTTTATGATTAAACTGTTGGATTTTGGATGCGAAGTTGTAATTTAATTGATAATGATGTTTTGAAGTTATTATAAGACTGTTTTCGAAAAGCGAGTTATTTGAAGTGTGACGTTTAACGAAGTAAGTGTGACATCCCTTGAGGTGTAATTAAATTTTGAAAACTCTGATATTTTTATTAATTAAATTAACGGGTAGAAAAGGGGTGTTACAATAGTTTGACTTCTGCACCCATCCTGATTCTTTCAGATCCGTCAGTAGGATTCCAAATCTATTGCGACGCCTCTGGTAAGGGTTTGGGAAGTGTCCTGATGCAGAATCAACAAGTGGTTGCTTATGCCTCCAGACAGTTGAAGCCGCATGAAGAGAATTACCCAACTCATGATTTAGAGTTGGCGGCGATTGTGTTTGCCCTAAAGATTTGGAGACATTACCTGTATGGGTCACGTTTCGAAGTCTTTAGTGACCACAAGAGCCTTAAGTATTTGTTTGACTAAAAGGAGCTGAACAACAGACAGAAGAGATGGGTAGAATTCTTGAAGGATTACGATTTTGAATTGAAGTACCATCCTGGTAAGGCTAATGTTGTGGCCGATGCATTAAGTAGGAAGTCTATCCATACTACAGAGTTAATGATGCACGAGATGTCCTTGTTGGAATCGTTCAGAGACCTTAATTTGCGAGTTAAGTTAAGAAGGAATAGGTTAGTGTTGAACCATATTCAGGTTTCAAGTTCCTTGAGAAATCGGATTCGCTCAGCCCAAGAGGGTGATGTAGAGCTGCAAGCACAGAAGAGGTCGCCGAACTACACCGAAGACAGTGATGGCGTAATTTGTTTTGATGGTAGAATTTGTGTGCCAAATGATGAGGATGTGAAGAGGCAAGTTTTAGAAGAGGCTCATAAGAGTCAGTTCTCAATACACCCTGGGTCTACCAAGATGTATCGAGATCTGAAGCAATTGTATTGGTGGCCGGGTATGAAAGTAGATATTGCAGAGTTTGTGTCTCGATGCTTGACTTGTCAAAGGGTTAAGATAGAGCACCAGAAGCCAGGTGGCCAGTTGCAACCGTTGAATGTACCTGAATGGAAATGGGAAAGCATATCTATGGATTTTGTCATGGGACTGCCACGGTCCCAAGCCGGGAATGATTCTATTTGGGTAGTGGTGGATCGCCTGACCAAGTCCGCTCATTTTATTCCAGTGCGTTCGACTCACAAGGTTGCGAAGTTAGCAGATGAGTATCTCAAGAATATTGGGAAGTTGCATGGAATCCCTACAAGTATCATCTGTGATCGAGATCCCAAGTTCACATCTCGATTTTGGCGAGCATTGAATATGGCGTTGGGAACAACGGTGTGTGTTAGCACCGCTTACCATCCACAGACAAACGGGCAGACTGAGAGGACAATCCAGACATTGGAGGATATGTTGAGGGCTTGTGTACTCGATAGTGGAGGCAGATGGGAGGATCATCTTCCATTGGTAGAATTTTCATACAACAACAGTTGCCATTCGAGTATCGGGATGGCTCCATATGAAGCATTGTATGGAAGGAAGTGCAGAACACCATTGTGATGGTGGGACGTAGGTGAACAGAGATTGTTGGGACCGGATTTGGTCCGTGAGACTACGGAGAAGATCCGTCAGATAAGGGAAAGGATGAAAGCCGCGCAGAGTCGACAAAAGAGTCATGCGGATAAAAGAAGAAGGCCGTTAGAATTCAGAGAAGGAGACCATGTATTTTTGAGACTTTCTCCAACTATCAGAACCGGTATTGCTTTGCGAGCGAAGAAGCTCAGTCCTCGGTAGTTAGCGTATCGCATTGTGTTACCTCTAGAATTATCGAGCGAGTTGGGCCGTTAGCGTATCGCATTGCATTACCTCTAGAATTATCCAGATTACATGATGTGTTTCATGTATCTCAGCTAAGGAAATATATTCATGATCTGAATCAACCATTAAGTTATGAAGCGATTGACATCAGACCGGATTTATCTTATCAGCCTACTCCAATCAAGATCATCAAACGTGGCGAGAAAACGCTCCGAACGAGATCAATTCCTATTGTCAAGGTGCTTTGGGACGGTGCGTCACCTGACAAAGCGACATGGGAAGTAGAGGAGAGCATGCGGGTGAAATATCCTTATTTGTTCGAGTAAGGTACGTTTTGTCAATTTTGAGGACAAAATTTTAAAAAGTTGGGGTGATTGTAACATCCCCTGATTAGCTAATTAGATGTAATTAAATTAGCACAAGGTTAAGTGGATTAGTGAGCATAATTATTTTAGTTATGAAATGGTATCATGGATCAAATAAATAAATGATTTATTGGTTATGCATAATTGGTACATTATGTTAAGTAAGTGAATTATAGAATAATTATTGGGTGATAGTAGCTTAAGTGAGAGTGAAGGAGGGAGGGGCGATTTAGTCATTTTCCTATCATTAAATAAACCCCAGCTGAACACCCCACACAACACCACCTCATTTCCAGCTTTTCAGCAAAAGAGAGGCTTTGAGAGATGGAGAGAAGGAGCTGGCGAGAGGGAGAGAAGAAAAGAGAGGAGGAGAAATTCTGGATGCATGTTTGAGATGATTGCACCATCTTGATCCCTACACCCTCCTCTTCCAACTGATATAATTTTCATAATCAACATCCTCCTCCTCACTCATTCACCATTTTCGACCCACAAAGCTTCATAGAGCAACCATGGAATTGTATTACTTCTAGTGGCTTGCATGTCATCTTAGAGCTAGAATAGAACCTTGGGAGACATCACCTTGCTGTTTGAAGTAATAAGGGAAGAGGGTCAGTAGCTCAAATTGCTGGGATTCGAATTGGAGAGGGCGTGGAGTTCGTGAGAACGAGAAGGGCCGTTACGGAGCAAGTTCATGTAAATTCGGTGTCGTTGAACTCCAAGTGTTTCAGAATTTGTGTGATTGACATCACGTTAGGTGAGTTCTATAACTCGCTTAGGGAATGCGTGTGTTTTCTGAGTCTCCACCTTTTTGAAAACCGTTTTACCGAAAAGATTGTGATTTAAAATATGAAGTTACTTGATTGATTGGTTGGATTGATTTGGGATTGCTGTAATATGCTGCAATATTGTGTGTTTATGCTTGGGTCTCGGTCGGAAGGGAAATGGGAATCGGAATGGAATGGATTTACTCATGAAAAACATGTTTTCTGGAATACTGATGGAGACGCACGGATCGTGTGCCTCTGAGCACGGATCGTGCGCCTAGTCGCACGGGTCGTGCGTATGTTTCTGGAACTTTCTACAATTTTAGTGGATAACGCCCGGATCGTGCGCTTAGTCGCACGGGTCGTGCGTATCTTTTTGGAAATTTTCTACAACTTGTTCAACAGCACACGGGTCGTGCGCCTACACGCACGGGTCGTGTGAGACTTTCTGATCCCCAAATTCAAAGTACCTTTTTATCCATTCCAAATGATTCCAATCCTCTTCTAATCCATTCCTGATGGTTCCCCAACAATGTAAAGATATTGATATCATGGTATTGAACATGTTTGATAGAAAACTCGTGGGTTATGAACGTAACGGAAAACCGTACTTAGAGAACGCGTGAGAACACAAGTCAAGAAATGTTAACGGACCTTGAGTCCAATCATGTTACGATAACGAACTTCAAGTTCATCATGTCATGTAAGCTAATTGATTGTATGTCTATAAAGACATAATAACTCTCAATTCATGTAAACACAAATCAAGTTACTTTCCCTCGGGGAAAGGTAGATGGTATACCTTGTGTATATCGAGGATGACGATCCTCCAGTTATTAGCATACCTAGTTGAGGGGAGTCATGAATCCAAAGCTAGGACCCTAGCATTATTCGGATAGAATTTCGGATTGGGGTTTCCGTAGATATTAGGCAATCAGGATTGTCTAGCATTATATCTCGGGTTGTGCTAAGTTCATGTTAAAATATGATCCGTAGTCGCTTATTAGGGCTACATCAGGAAAGATCAGAAATGTAACAAGTAGTCGCTTATTAGGGCTACAAGTTACGAGTAATCATCATGTATTCACGTGGTCGCTTATTCGGGCCACGAGTTCAGATTAAAGTATAACAAACCGTTAGAGTCGGTCAGGGGTCTCGATAGGACTCACTGAGATAATGTTTATCTCACCCTTCATATTTGTGGTTTTTACAGAGAAACAGGGGAAGGCCAAGGCAACAAAGCACGGTTAGCTGGTGTGACTCGAGGAGTCCGGAAGTTTATGTTTCTTGTTTAGGCCCTTGCCCTTCTGTAGTACTTTTGTTATCGGTTGTATAACTATCATGTATAAGTTATATATCGTTTCCGCTACTTTATGTTTTGAGTATTGAACACCAGGATTATGTACAAGTCTTAAGTTTTGAAACTTAAGCATTCTCAGGAAGTTTATGAGGTTCAGAGAACCATTTGATATGTATTATCGAAAGTTTTAGATGTGTTCAATATTTCAATAACAGGAAGTTACTCTGATGTATGCCATTTAGTGCATTTCGGTGATTCTGTATGTTAGAATTTATCGGGGTGTTACACAACTTGCTTATATATGAAAAGAGAGGGAGTATCTTTTAACAAAACTAGTATTTTACTCGTGCATACGCACGGGTGATACTATATGGTCGGTGTATTGCCATGAAGTCATAATAGTAATTTGGAAGATATTCATAAATTGTGAACAATGTCCAAAATGTATGATTTGAAATTCAAAGTGGAATATGCATCATCGTTGACAATCAGAGTTACCTTGATCCATAATAATGTATTTGGACATTAGAGGTAAAATATGCATCCCCGTTGGCCCTCCCGTTTGCATCCTCGTTGGCCCTCCCGTTGGCACTCCCGTTGGCGCTCTCATTACCTCTCTCGTTGCCACTCCTGTTTCCTCTCTCGTTGCCACTCCAGTTGCAGCTCCAATTGCTAGTCTCTCATTGTCTCTACCGTTGCTAGATTTTAACTCATATTTTTCTATACGATTTAATATTAATTAAATCATATTCGTTTAATTATAAGTACGTTATTTTGTAATATTTGGTTGTGGCTAAAGTTGTTTTTTTACAATTCTTATTGGTTAAATTGATTGATTTTAATAGTTTTATTAGAGAGATTATAGTAAATAGTAAATTTTAGATAGAGTAAAAATGAAGAAAAAAGAAAATAAGATTTTATAAAATATGCACCCACGTTGGTGCTCTCGTTGCCTCTCTCGTTCCCACTCCGGTTCTCGTTGCTGCTCTCGTTGTCGATTTCATTGTCTGGCTCGTATTGCCGCTCCCATTACCACGTATTATGACTTATTTTTTTCCAAATGACTTAATATTAATTTAATCATATTCATTTATTTATGAAAAAGTTCATTTTAAACTTTTGTTACATGTAGGTCTTTTTTTGACAATAGATAGTGGTTAAAATGATTAATTTGACCTTTGTAAAAAATTAAATAAATTTAGTAGTTTGACTAAATAGTAAAAATAGTGAGTAATTATTTTTAGTAAAAATGTGGTAAAAAGTTTAGTGAGTAATTAATGGATAGTGGTCGGTATTTCTTATAATGTTAAAAAATGAAAAAAAAATTCTTATAATGTTAATAATGGAGTAAAAGTGAAGAAACTCGCATCGGAACTCTCGTTGGCCCTCCTCCTGTTGGCACTCCCGTTGGCACTCTCATTGGCATTTTACTCCTTTTTAGTAATTATAAAATAGTAATTTGGTAATTTTTTGTAGTGGTTATATTAATTGAGTAGTTTTAATAGAGAGATTATAGTAAATAACAAATTTTAGATTATTTAATTATTGAGTATAATACAAAATTATTAATTTAGTTTTTTGGATTTTTTGCAATATTTTTTAAAGGTGTGTGTTTTTTTGTAATTAGTGGTGGTTAAATTGATTGATTTTTGTAGTTCGAGTAAATTATAAAAATAAATAAATAAATTATTTTTTTAAAATAGTTGTGTTGGCGTACTTGTTGCCATTGTCGTCGGCACTAATGTTGGAAGTCCCGTTGAAAAAAACGATGAAAAAAGACTTTTTTTTTTTAAAAAAATAGATTTTAAAATATTAATTAAATCAGATTTTTAAAATTATGAAAAAAGACTTTTTAAAAAAAATGTTTTAAATAAAAAAACTAAAAAATAAGTTTAAATTTTTTTAAAAAAAACCATTTTAAAAAAAAACAGTTCTAAAAAAAACACTTTTTAAAAAAAACAGTTTTCAAAATAAATTAAAAAAAACATTTCTTTTAAAACAAAAATGATTTTTTAAAAAAAATAAAAAAAATAAAATGCTGCTAACAGCGCGTCAGCGTGACAATTGACAGCGCGTAAGTTTTGATTTTATTTTATTTTTAAAATAGCTGAAAAAGTTGTTTTTTTTGTCTTTTAGTGGCGAAATGACCATTTTTACCCTAATTTTACACAAATGCAAAAATTCTAAGATGTCTAAAAATAAAAAAGTGCTAGCATTGGTTTTTATTATAGTAGAGTTGAAGAGTTGACTAATTTATTTAAAATCCTCAAATAAGAAAAACAAAATTGTCTTTGAAATGACATGTTAAATTTATTAATATAAAAGCGACTTGAATATTTTAATACATTTTTAAACTAAAACTAATGTATTTGTTCTTGGGGTGAGGATCCTCTCCGTCATCTCCAGTATGAGAGAGAAGGACTCACCCATTAAAATAATAATATTTTTAAAGTAATATTATTTTAATTAACCGGAGAGAATTCAAATCATTGTTCTTGAAGCATCATATTCATGAGTAGTATAATGATAAGATATAAATGAATTTTTTAAAAGAAAGTATTTCTGGTTTGGGGGTTTTAACCCCCTTCCTTCACCAAAAAAAATTATATAGATAAAACTATACTAGTTTTTGTATAAAAATCTCTTTGGAAATATAAGATTGTGCACTGGATGAACCATATGTATGGCATGACACCATTTGGTAAACTCAGAAGTGCCGTTGTTGTTTAGTAATGTAATAGAGTATGATTTGTGTATAAACATATCAAATAAGTATAAACTAATATAATTTTTTAAATTATTATTCAGTATTTGCAGTACACTATCATTATTGTGCTACGATTAACTTGCTAAACAAATAGAATATCGATCAATTTTTATTAGAAAACATCAAATAACTACTATTAAATAACTTACTTATTAGAAAACATCGTAATTAAGCATCGTTATATTTCTTATTGTCTTCATAAATCCTTAAAATATTTTACTAAGAAAAAATGGAAAAAGTAATGTCTAAATTTTTTAGTTTTGTAAAAGTGATTAGAATTTTAACTACTATTAAACAAGGTTCAAACAAAATCATTAAAAGGGTACGCATTAAAAACAAATAAGTGTAAAAAACATTTATTACGAAATAATCAAAAGAGCATCCAAAAAAATTATTAAATTAACAATTGTTGACCATGGTTGAATAAAAATAGTCAAACTTTGAAAATGACGAACGTTCTAGTATATGCTGTTAAATGTTCTATAAATTCAAATAGAACATTGTCTTTTAGAATTGTGCACCTATGGCAGCTCTAAGTACAATTAGCTTTAGTCTCAAATCATTTTCACTTCTGCTAATAATAATTGCGTTCGAGGCCAGTGAGGCAATGGAGGTAAAAGTAATAATTACCAATAATTATCGAGAAGATATCACTGTTCATTGCAAATCCAAGAATGATGATCTGGGATTCCATACACTCAAGCCTGGAGGAGGTTACTTCTTTCTATTCCATCCAATGGCTTTCTATAAAACATTATTCTTTTGCAGCTTTACATGGAAAGAAGACCCAAAACTTCATTATATAGATGTTTACAAAGGATATCGAGATAAAGATTGTGGCTTAGTTGAATGGAAAATAGATGCAAATGGTGGGTGCAAAACTTGTAATAAAGCAGGACCTCCTAAGTGTTATCCTTGGAATAATTAGCTTTCCTAATATATATGCATGGAAGTAGGTGCAAATAATAATTGCGTAGATGTAATATTAGTTTGTTTCTCGCAATTGGAATAAAATATTAGGAAACAACAACCCTATACTTCTTTATTTATTAATGTGTCCTTTTACTTGTTCCCAGATAACTAATATAATTTGTGGGTTACTATTGGGCAGGTCCTCCTCAAGTGGAGCCAAAACAAACTTAAAAGAAATTAAAATAATGACATAATTGGCTAAATGCTAAGTTTTCGGATGAGGTTTTCCCCGAAACAAATTCTATCGTGATCGGATCTTGACGAATCGCAGTCTATGAGCATTTAAAAATATTTTTGAATTTTGGGAATGTTCTGAAAATTGTTTTAATACATGAAAAATATATGGACTTTTAGAAGGAACAAAATTGAACAAAAACGTCCACAGATCGAAAATCTACCTAATGTTGACTCTCAATTATATGATGTAAGTTATGTATTTTTAGGACCCATTGTGCAGGTTTTTCATTGTATCACAGTCATTATCTGGTGATTTAGCCTAGTTGTAGATAATTGTAGTAGGAAGTTCATTTGTAAGTAATTCCTTCACTTTCGGAGCTAAATGAGACTTGAAGACCTCTAAATTGGTTGTGGCATCATTCGGCGAACCAGACACTTGCCCGGATATGCAGCAAAATGGAGGGATTTGATTTCTGTTCAATATCGCGTCGCGACCAGGAGGGTTCGCGATGCGACCAGGAGGAATTTTGCAAGCCAGAATTTTCTTTTTTTTTTTCGCGTCGCGACCAGGAGGGTTCGCGACGCGACCTGGAGCAGTTTTGCGATGCCTGATGTTTCTGTCTTTTGTCGCGACGCGACGGACGCGGGCCGCGTCGCGATGGTGCGTGAAAATTAGGGTTTTTAAAGCAGTTTCAGCAATTTTTGAAGGGGTTCGTTTTTTGGGAATTGGAACCACACTTTGGAGCAGCTGGAGGGTGCGATTTTGGGGCCTTCTCACCACTTGGGAACAAGGGATTGAAGGTTCTAATGTCTTCCTTTATGTTTGTTTTCTATTTTATGATGGTTTCTACTCTTAGGATGAATTGTAACTAATTTGCTTAGATTAGGGAGAGATGAATCTCCCAACCCTATCATGTGAACCATTGCTCTAGTCAATTCAGTTGTTATTCGAGTTGCTTTGTCTAATTACCTATGTTCTTAATGCTTTTCAATTACATATGATAATTGTGATGATCCAGGCTAGTGATTGCATAGGAATATGAATTAGTAGCTGGAAATTGGGTAGTTAGGTCAATTGCTAGTAATCATCATAGGAATATGTGGTAGCTTATGTGAATTCATTAAAATTCTTAATCTTAATGTGTTACCCTCTGGCATGACTCACCTAAGGAATTAGGGTAACTCTTAGGGTAATAGGGGTCTTGAGGCAAGGAATTGCCCTTGACCTTAATTAGTGAATTGAATCTAGAAATTGAATAATTAACTTGAATTGGCTAAGGTTCATGTGATAGGCGAGGTGAGAGGATTCGATCCCTAGTCGTTTTTCTCGCATTATTAATTCACGTTTGTGTACTGTTACTGATTACTCAAATCACCAAATCTTTACAATCTAAGAATTTACAATTTTGCTAGTGTTGTCAACGCGCAATCCCTGTGGAATCGACCGGTTACTTACCGTATTTTATTACTTGCAACGACAATTGGTACACTTGCCAAAAGTGTAACACCCCGAAATTAATTAAATAGTTATTTAGTATTTAGTTAATTTAATTAAATAGGAGTTGGTGATAGAAATAATAATAATAATAATAATGATAATATTGGGTGGTTTTTAATTATTTAGAGGGTGGTGATATTTAGTTATTTAAATGGGCTTAAGTGGATGGAGGCCCGTGATCCAGGCCCATGATCCAACCTAGGCGCATGTGACTAGGGGTTTAGTGAGTGGCGCCTCACTTGTGGAAATTAGAAGCAAATCGTGAGTTGAGAGAAGAAAAGAGAAAACGCGAAGGAGAGAAGAAAGAGAGAGGGAAATCGGCGCAAGGAGAAGGAGAGAGGAAGAAGAGGGGCGCGAATTCCAAGGGAGGGAAGAGGAGCTCAGTTGCGGTGGTTACTCGGTGTGCACGTGGAGGAGTCTCCGTCTTCGGTGAAACTAAGGTAAGGGTGGGTCTTGCCTTATAATAGGGAACATAATGGGATGTATGTAGGGGTTAGGTCCTATGTCCTGTTTATATTGATTTCTATGTTGTTTATGATATATGAATATGTTGTTGTTATTGTTGTTGCTCATTGTGATGATATGCGAATTGTTGCTTTGTAAGATGAATTTCGAATTGCGTACTAAGTGCTCGAATAAATGTATAAATGATAATGTTGGGCTTAATTAATTGAGTTTGGAGTAATTTTGTGGTGTTTGAAATAGTTGATGATGATTGAGCACTTGGTACTCATGTGTTGTTGTTGATGAATTGATGTTTTGGGTGTTATAGGCGCATAAGGCGCCATTGTGGTATTTTTATTGTTGCTGGAAATTGTTGTCTAGGTGCGGAATTAGGCGCCCTTGAGTGGGGTGCCCCGCGCTAAGTATTGATGTTGTCGGAATTTTGGTCATGGAAGTAGGCGCCCTTGTGTTAGGCGCCCCGTGCCAAATTGTTGTGTTTTGGCTAAGTGTATGTTGTGTTGTGTTGGTGTGCCATGTGCTAAGTGCATTTTATGTTATGTTGTGTGCTTTGATATTTTGATGTTTTTAATTGAGAAGAAATGATGTTTTTATTTGAGAAGAAATGATGTTTTTAATTGAGAAGAAATGATGTTTTTATTTGAGAAGAAATGATGTTTTTATTTGAGAAGAAATGATGTTTTTAATTGAGAAGAAATGATGTTTTTATTTGAGAAGAAATGATGTTTTTATCTGAGAAGAAATGATGTTTTTATTTGAGAAGAAATGATGTTTTTAATTGAGAAGAAATGATGTTTTTATTTGAGAAGAAATGATGTTTTTATTTGAGAAGAAATGATGTTTTTATTTGAGAAGAAATGATGTTTTTATTTGAGAAGAAATGATGTTTTTATTTGAGGAGAAATGATGTTTTTATTTGAGAAGAAGTGATGTTTTAAAATTGAGAAGAAATGATGTTTGGGCTGAATTTATATGAAAATCTGGTTTTGATAGTGTGCTGGGCGCCAGGTGCCTGTGCTGGGCGCCAGGTGCCTGTGCTGGGCGCCAAGGCGCTGTGTGTGTGTGTGCTGGGCAAGTGTGGCGCGCGCCTGGGCGCTGGCGCCTGCTGTGCGTGTGTGTGTTGCACGCTGGGCGCTGGGCGCCTGTTCGCGTGCGTGTGTGTGTGGCGCGCGCCTGGCGCTGGGCGCCTGTGTTGCGCGCTGGGCGTGTGCGTGTGTTGCCTGGGCGCTGGGCGCCTAAGGCGCCAGTTTCCAGCAGTGTTGCCTAATTTTTCCTAAATTTGTTTTTAACGTAACTTTTGACTCGGGTGTCCGTTTTTGGTGGTTCAAAGTGCGTTACGACGCTTATTTTATTGTCTATCTGTTTGTCCAAGCCAAACCAAAATTTAATATTTTTCCCCGGCCGTTTCTGAATGTCCCAAGTGACTGCGTACTAGTTGTTGTTTGGATTGGAAATCGTTACTGTTCCTCTTAAATAAAATGTTGGTGTTCTTCATGAGACTAAGGTGCTGTTCCTTGTAATTTTTAATGGTGTTGTCACGGTGAAAATAATGTGCTGTGTAATATTGTGGTATGCAAATATATATATATATATGGTGTATATTGTTATTGGTGAATGGGGTCTGTAATCCCCTTTTGGGTGTTGGTGAATAAACGACTGTTGGTGAATATGCTATGCCATTTATTTATTTGGTTATTCTGGTGTGTGATGCATTGTCATGGTGTCGCATAATCATATGCATGATTTTGGTGAATAGGCTTCGGCCTCGGGCTTCGGCCTTATTATAAATTTTGGTGAATGCCCTCAAGGCTCATTTTTGGTGAATGGATCCACATGCATATGCCCAGTGGAGTTTTGGGTTGCATCTCATACATTAAACATACGTTTGGTGAATGTTTTGGTGATTAATTATTTTGGTGATTACTTGGTGATTATTTATTTGGTGAATATTTAGTTGGTGCTGAACTGGTGATTAAAGTGAATATTGCTGTGTCTCGATGTAGTCCTGTATCTGTATATACTACACCTTATGTACTTTATTATGGGGTTTGAGACTCACCCCTTTTGTTGATTTTACTTTACAGGTAACCGTACTTGAAGGCTTTGACCTTCATTCCCTTGAGTTCGAGTCGCTCTGATACGTAGCACCTGGGGGGCGTCTTATTAGATAGTGATTTGTCTTGTATGACTTGTTGGATTTTAATTTAAAGTTGTAACCATATTTTTGAGTAATGGCCGCCCATGATGCCGCGTAATGTTTTTAATTTAAATTAAACAATTGACGTGTTTTTGAAGTAATTGTAGCATTCCGTTTCAAAAAAAAAAAATAAATAATTTGTGCACTCTGATAATTGTTATAGATGAAAGGGGTAGAAACGGGTGTTACAAAGTGGTATCAGAGCAGTTCGGTCCGTCCGGCCGGTAGTCGAGTCGTCGTGTTGAGTAACATTGAGTTTGTTACTCGTTTCTGAATTCTGTTTTCTGTTGCAGTGCTAGAATGGCCAGACGGGACGATGCTGCAATTGCTGCTGCCTTGCAGGCTATAGCCGGGGTGATGGGTAATATACCCGGTGCTGTTAATGACGGGACGCGCAATTTGGCTACATTCCAGAGAGAGAACCCACCCACCTTTAAGGGTCGGTACAACCCGGATGGAGCGTTGTCATGGCTGAAGGAGATAGAGCGGGTCTTTCGTGTCATGGAGTGTACTCCAGCTCAGAAAGTGAAGTTTGGGACTCATATGCTAGCAGAGGAAGCTGACGACTGGTGGTTGGGAATGCTGCGAAGATTGGAAAATGCTGGTGAGGAAGTGACTTGGGAGGTTTTCACAAGAGAGTTTAAGAGAAAGTACTACCCTGAGGATGTGCGAGCCAAGAAGGAAGTGGAGTTTTTAGAGCTGAAGCAGGGAGACAAGACTGTGGCTGATTATGCCGCCAAGTTTGAGGAGCTGGCCCAATTCTGTCCTTATTATGCTAATGATGCCAATTCTGAATTTTCAAAATGTGTCAAGTTCGAGAGTGGTCTACGTCCTGATATAAAGAAAGCAATTGGATATCAAGAGGTTCGGGTCTTCGCTAGATTGGTTGATAAGTGTAGGATCTATGAGGAAGACAGTTCTGCTGCTTACAAGGCTGTGAAGGAGAAGAGAAATTCTCAGTTTAGGGGGAAGCCCTATGATGTTTCAGGTGGTAAAGGAAAGGGAGAGGAGAGTTCGGGCAGGAAGCCAAGTGGGGGAGACGCTACTGCGGGCATTGTGTGTCACAAGTGTGGAAAGCCGGGACATAAGAGTCCCGATTGCATGGCCTTCAAGTGTTTCAAGTGTGGCAAGGAAGGCCACGTAGCTGCTAAGTGCGAGAAGAGAGACGTCGTTTGCTACAACTGTGGGGAGATGGGACATATTAGTACTAAGTGTTCCAAGCCGAAGAAAGAGAAGTCTAGTGGGAGGGTGTTTGCCTTGGTGGGCACCGAGTCTTCTGAAGAATGATGATCGTTTCGGAGGTATGTGTTTCGTTAAAGTTTTCCGCTAAACCTATGGTCGATACCGATGCTGCTTATTGTCTTAATACTGCTGAATGTTGTGAATGCTTAAGTCTTGTGTTGTCATCTCTGATTGGTCTTATGTTGCCTGGTGTGTTCTTTGTGTCCCTTGTCGATCTTCGACAGAGACCTTGTTGCGAGTTTTGTTGTTTGTCGTTGGGTGAATTAATTGTAAACGTGGGTACGGACTAGTTAGAGTATAACCGTGAGGATGTCAATTGTCGTAGCCAGCCGGTGAGTTAGGGAGATGTTGATGCGAATTTTCGAGGACGAAAATAATCTAAGTGGGGGAGAGTTGTAACACCCCGAAATTAATTAAATAGTTATTTAGTATTTAGTTAATTTAATTAAATAGGAGTTGGTGATAGAAATAATAATAATAATAATAATGATAATATTGGGTGGTTTTTAATTATTTAGAGGGTGGTGATATTTAGTTATTTAAATGGGCTTAAGTGGATGGAGGCCCGTGATCCAGGCCCATGATCCAACCTAGGCGCATGTGACTAGGGGTTTAGTGAGTGGCGCCTCACTTGTGGAAATTAGAAGCAAATCGTGAGTTGAGAGAAGAAAAGAGAAAACGCGAAGGACAGAAGAAAGAGAGAGGGAAATCGGCGCAAGGAGAAGGAGAGAGGAAGAAGAGGGGCGCGAATTCCAAGGGAGGGAAGAGGAGCTCAGTTGCGGTGGTTACTCGGTGTGCACGTGGAGGAGTCTCCGTCTTCGGTGAAACTAAGGTAAGGGTGGGTCTTGCCTTATAATAGGGAACATAATGGGATGTATGTAGGGGTTAGGTCCTATGTCCTGTTTATATTGATTTCTATGTTGTTTATGATATATGAATATGTTGTTGTTATTGTTGTTGCTCATTGTGATGATATGCGAATTGTTGCTTTGTAAGATGAATTTCGAATTGCGTACTAAGTGCTCGAATAAATGTATAAATGATAATGTTGGGCTTAATTAATTGAGTTTGGAGTAATTTTGTGGTGTTTGAAATAGTTGATGATGATTGAGCACTTGGTACTCATGTGTTGTTGTTGATGAATTGATGTTTTGGGTGTTATAGGCGCATAAGGCGCCATTGTGGTATTTTTATTGTTGCTGGAAATTGTTGTCTAGGTGCGGAATTAGGCGCCCTTGAGTGGGGTGCCCCGCGCTAAGTATTGATGTTGTCGGAATTTTGGTCATGGAAGTAGGCGCCCTTGTGTTAGGCGCCCCGTGCCAAATTGTTGTGTTTTGGCTAAGTGTATGTTGTGTTGTGTTGGTGTGCCATGTGCTAAGTGCATTTTATGTTATGTTGTGTGCTTTGATATTTTGATGTTTTTAATTGAGAAGAAATGATGTTTTTATTTGAGAAGAAATGATGTTTTTAATTGAGAAGAAATGATGTTTTTATTTGAGAAGAAATGATGTTTTTATTTGAGAAGAAATGATGTTTTTAATTGAGAAGAAATGATGTTTTTATTTGAGAAGAAATGATGTTTTTATCTGAGAAGAAATGATGTTTTTATTTGAGAAGAAATGATGTTTTTAATTGAGAAGAAATGATGTTTTTATTTGAGAAGAAATGATGTTTTTATTTGAGAAGAAATGATGTTTTTATTTGAGAAGAAATGATGTTTTTATTTGAGAAGAAATGATGTTTTTATTTGAGGAGAAATGATGTTTTTATTTGAGAAGAAGTGATGTTTTAAAATTGAGAAGAAATGATGTTTGGGCTGAATTTATATGAAAATCTGGTTTTGATAGTGTGCTGGGCGCCAGGTGCCTGTGCTGGGCGCCAGGTGCCTGTGCTGGGCGCCAAGGCGCTGTGTGTGTGTGTGTGCTGGGCAAGTGTGGCGCGCGCCTGGGCGCTGGCGCCTGCTGTGCGTGTGTGTGTTGCACGCTGGGCGCTGGGCGCCTGTTCGCGTGCGTGTGTGTGTGGCGCGCGCCTGTGTTGCGCGCTGGGCGTGTGCGTGTGTTGCCTGGGCGCTGGGCGCCTAAGGCGCCAGTTTCCAGCAGTGTTGCCTAATTTTTCCTAAATTTGTTTTTAACGTAACTTTTGACTCGGGTGTCCGTTTTTGGTGGTTCAAAGTGCGTTACGACGCTTATTTTATTGTCTATCTGTTTGTCCAAGCCAAACCAAAATTTAATATTTTTCCCCGGCCGTTTCTGAAAGTCCCAAGTGACTGCGTACTAGTTGTTGTTTGGATTGGAAATCGTTACTGTTCCTCTTAAATAAAATGTTGGTGTTCTTCATGAGACTAAGGTGCTGTTCCTTGTAATTTTTAATGGTGTTGTCACGGTGAAAATAATGTGCTGTGTAATATTGTGGTATGCAAATATATATATATATGGTGTATATTGTTATTGGTGAATGGGGTCTGTAATCCCCTTTTGGGTGTTGGTGAATAAACGACTGTTGGTGAATATGCTATGCCATTTATTTATTTGGTTATTCTGGTGTGTGATGCATTGTCATGGTGTCGCATAATCATATGCATGATTTTGGTGAATAGGCTTCGGCCTCGGGCTTCGGCCTTATTATAAATTTTGGTGAATGCTCTCAAGGCTCATTTTTGGTGAATGGATCCACATGCATATGCCCAGTGGAGTTTTGGGTTGCATCTCATACATTAAACATACGTTTGGTGAATGTTTTGGTGATTAATTATTTTGGTGATTACTTGGTGATTATTTATTTGGTGAATATTTAGTTGGTGCTGAACTGGTGATTAAAGTGAATATTGCTGTGTCTCGATGTAGTCCTGTATCTGTATATACTACTCCTTATGTACTTTATTATGGGGTTTGAGACTCACCCCTTTTGTTGATTTTACTTTACAGGTAACCGTACTTGAAGGCTTTGACCTTCATTCCCTTGAGTTCGAGTCGCTCTGATACGTAGCACCTGGGGGGCGTCTTATTAGATAGTGATTTGTCTTGTATGACTTGTTGGATTTTAATTTAAAGTTGTAACCATATTTTTGAGTAATGGCCGCCCATGATGCCGCGTAATGTTTTTAATTTAAATTAAACAACTGACGTGTTTTTGAAGTAATTGTAGCATTCCGTTTCAAAAAAAAATAAATAAATAATTTGTGCACTCTGATAATTGTTATAGATGAAAGGGGTAGAAACGGGTGTTACAAAAAGTCTTAACAAGTTTTTGGCGCCGTTGCCGGGGATTGTTGACTTCGTTGTCGACAAGGCAAACGAGTAAATTCTAGATTCTCAGTTTTTTGTTTTATTCTGAGTTACCTAAATTTTGCTGCTTAGTTATTCTCTTGGACCTGTTGACGTTTGCGTGGTGTTTCCAAAGAACTTTTTTTACAGGGGTACAGGTACATTCGGTTGAATTAATGGCTGAAAATCCACTGGGCAGACGCACTCTCAATGATTTTGGGAGAAGAACTCAAGGCACACATACTCACACCTTCCAACCAGTGTGGGCGGCCACTTTTAATATCAAGTCGTCTGTTCTCTCAGCATTAAGGTCAAAGCCGTTTTCTGGGTCAGATACTGAAGACCCCAATCAACACTTATCCTACTTCCATGAAATCTGTGGGACCACCTATCCTGAGGGAGTAGATGAAAACTCCAAGCAGTTGGGCTTGTTCCCTTTCACTTTAACAAGCAGGGCAAAGGATTGGTTAAATACTCTTCCACCAGGAACTATTAATGCCTGGAGTGAACTTGAAGATAAGTTCCTATCAAGGTTCTTCCCACTTTCTAAGTTTATTGAAAAAAGAACAGAAATCTCCAACTTCGCACAAGAGGATGAAGAGTCCTTGTACGATTTCTGGGAGAGATTCAAGCTGTCACTAAGAAAGTATCCTGGGCATGGTATTGACGATTTTGTGCAACTACAAACCTTCTATCATGGATTGAAACCTCCAACCAGGATGATGCTAGACACCTCAGCAGGAAGGTCTTTGAGTAACAAAACCTGGGAAGAAGCGACACAATTGATAGACGATATGACATCAAATGAATATAGAATGCCGAATGAGGGTATAGCTGTACAGAAAGGGAAGATTTTGGAACTGGATTCTAATAGCGCGGTGTTAGCCCAACAAAAGCTAATGTCTCTTCAAATCGAATCTCTCACCAAACAAGTGGCAGCTGCATTGGAGAGTAGGTCCCGAAATCAAACAATTACCCAAGTAAAACAACTCCATGACCAGGGGACTCGATTGCATGATGTACTATCCCAATGTATGCAAACGACTCAGACCACATTGAAATCTCAAGAACAAGTCATACAAGGCATGGAGAGGAACCATGAGGTTTCATTAAAGAACTTGGAGAGCCAGATGGGTGAGATGTCAGGGCTACTTGCTGAGACATCCAAGGGTAGTTTTTCCAATAGCACGGTGGAGAGCCATAAGGAAGAGAGTTGCGGAGCTATTTCATTGAGGAATGGTAAGAAACTTAAACCGGTTGAAGCGACCAAGCACAACTATGAAGGGGAAAGTAGTGAAACGGAAGTGTGGAAGGAAGAAGTTGAAAATGAGTTGAGTAAAAAAAATGAGGGAGTAGTGAAGTCTAACCAAAAAAATCATTTGTTTAATGAAAATTTGCAGGTGGACGAGAAGCCTAAGGAAATTCCTTCCTACATGAAGTTGCCATACCCTCAGCAGAGTAAGAAGAATCATAAGGATGAGCAGTTTTCAAAGTTCATGGAGATCTTCTCCAGTCTCCAAATTAGTATTCCTTTTGCAGAGGCATTGGAGCAAATGCCTATTTATGCGAAGTTCATGAAGGAATTGTTGAGTAAGAAGAGGAAGTTCAAAGAAGATGAAATGGTGGCTCTGACCGAAGAATGTAGTGCAATTATTCAAAGGAAACTTCCTCCAAAATTGAAAGATCCTGGAAGTTTCACCATACCTTGCACCATTGGGAACTTGACTATAGGCAAGGCCCTTTGTGATTTGGGAGCAAGCATCAACCTGATGCCCTTGTCTATGTTCAAGAAGCTAGGTGGAGGTGAGGTGAAACCCACTAGGATGAGTCTGCAGCTTGCCGATAAATCAATCAGACAACCCTATGGGATCTTGGAAGATGTTCTGGTAAGAGTTGACAAATTTTTATTTCCTGTTGATTTCGTGATTCTTGAGATGGAAGAAGATGCAGATGTCCCACTTCTCCTTGGTAGACCATTTTTGGCCACTGGGAGGGCCCTCGTAGATGTTCAACAAGGACAGCTACGGCTAAGATTCCAAGATGAGGAAGTGATATTTAATGTTTTTGAAGCTATGCGCCACCCGAATGACCAAGAAAAATGTTTTAAGGTGGATGTGATTGAAGATTCAGTGCGAGAAACTTTTAGACACAATTTACCCTCTCCTCCTCTAGAGAAGGTAATTGTGAACTCGATTGAGGGCGTAGACGAAAACTTGGGAATCGAAATTGAGGACTGCATTCGCCAGTTTGAAGCTTCTCAGGTAGAAAAGGTTTTCAAGAGAAAAGAAGAGTTGAATAGGGGGAAGGCCCAGACAAAGGAACTCCCGAATTGAAACAACTCCCCTCTCATTTAAAGTATGTATTCCTCGGGAGCAATGATCAATACCCAGCCATCATCAGTAGTTCTTTAACTAAGCTGGAAGAAGAAAAGCTAATGAGAGTTTTGAGATCAAATAGAAATGCACTAGGTTGGACTATCTCCGACCTTAAGGGGATTAGCCCAGCTTTTTGCATGCACAATATCAAGCTCGAGGAAGAGTTCAAACCGGTGATTCAACCTCAGTGACGGTTAAATCCCACAATGAAGGATGTGGTGAGGAAAGAAGTGTTAAAACTTTTAGATGCCGGAATGATCTACCCAATCTCAGACAGCTCTTGGGTGAGCCCGGTCCATGTGGTACCCAAGAAGGGAGGTATTACCGTTATTAAAAATGAGAGGAATGAGTTGATCCCTGCTCGCACAGTCACCGGGTGGAGAATGTGTATCGATTACAGGAGACTGAACCAAGCCACTCGGAAGGACCACTTCCCGCTGCCATTCATGGACCAAATGCTTGAAAGATTGGCCGGTCAGGCCTTTTATTGCTTCCTGGATGGATACTCTGGATACAACCAAATAGCAGTAGAACCAGAAGATCAGGAGAAAACTGCCTTCACATGCCCATTTGGTGTTTTCGCCTATCGGAGGATGCCCTTCGGTCTGTGCAACGCTCCGGCAACTTTTCCAAGGTGCATGCTTTCTATATTCTCTGATATGATGGAAAATGCTATTGAGGTATTTATGGATGACTTTTCTGTTTTTGGTCCATGCTATGATTCTTGCATGGCTAACCTCAATGAAGTATTAAAAAGATGTATTGAAACCAATTTAGTCTTGAATTGGGAAAAGTGCCATTTTATGGTTCAAGAAGGAATTGTTCTTGGCCAAGATAGAAATCATAGAAATGTTACCTCCTCCTATGAATGTAAAAGGGGTGAGAAGTTTTTTAGGACACGCCGAATTTTATCGACGTTTCATAAAAGACTTCTCCAAGATTACAAAACCCCTATGCAATTTACTTGTTAAGAAGAATGAATTTGTCTTTGATGCCGAATGCCTGCATGCTTTCAATGTATTAAAGGAAAAACTGATTTCTGCCCCAGTCATTGTCGCCCCTGATTGGGACATTCCATTTGAACTAATGTGCGATGCTAGCGATTATGCAGTGGGAGCAGTGTTGGGGCAGAGATCGAAGAAGTTTTTTCATGCCATATATTATGCTAGCAAGGTCTTAAATGAAAATCAGGTAAATTATGCAACAACGGAAAAAGAACTGCTAGCTATAGTATTTGCATTGGAAAAGTTTCGTTCCTATTTGGTCGGGTCGAAAATAATTGTGTTTACTGACCATGCTGCGATAAAATATTTGCTAACCAAGGGCGAGTCTAAGCCTCGACTCCTTAGATGGATTTTGCTTTTGCAGGAATTCGATTTGGAGATAAAGGATAAGAAGGGGAGCGAGAATGTGGTAGCAGATCATCTGTCCCGGTTGGATAATAAGGAAGTGACCGCACGGGAAAAAGAAATTCTTGAAGAGTTTCCCGATGAAAAGCTGTTTGCAATTGAAGAGAGACCGTGGTTTGCCGACATAGCAAGTTACAAGGCAGGTGGAACGGTTCCTCAAGACCTTACTTGGCAACAAAAGAAGAAGTTCCTCCATGTGGAGGACACTACAACGGGGAACGCACAGCGGCAAAAGTTCTTCAATCTGGATTTTATTGGCCGTCCATTTTCAAAGATGCGCACAATCATGTTAAAAATTGTGACAAGTGCAAGAGGACAGGTAATATTTCACGTAGGGGGAGATGCCGTTGATCCCTATACTGGAAGTGGAGGTGTTTGATTGCTGGGGCATTGACTTCATGGGACCATTTCCACCATCGCATTCTTGTCAATATATTTTGGTGGCGGTGGATTATGTTTCTAAATGGGTGGAAGCGATTGCCACTTCTAAAAATGATTCCCAAACTGTGGTCAAATTTGTTAAGAAAAACATCTTCTCAAGATTTGGTGTTGCGAGAGTTTTAATCAGTGATGGGGGTAGTCACTTTTGTAACACTCAGCTCAGCAATGTGTTATCCAAGTATAATGTAAAGCATAAAGTGTCGACACCGTATCACCCTCAATGTAATGGCCAAGTGGAGGTATCAAACAGAGAAATCAAGAGGATATTAGAAAAGACAGTGGGGAACGCAAGGAAAGATTGGGCAGTGAAGGTAGACGATACTTTGTGGGCATACAGGACAGCTTATAAGACACCCTTAGGTATGTCCCCTTACCAATTGGTTTATGGCAAACCTTACCATTTGCCAGTTGAACTTGAACAAAGAGCATATTGGGCGTTGAAATTCTTGAATTTCGATCCTGGATCAAGTGGGGAAAAGAGAACACTTCAGCTGCAAGAATTAGAGGAGATGCGCTTAAATGCATATGAGAACAACAAGATCTACAAGGAAAAAATGAAGGTGTATCATGACAAACACATTGCAAGAAAAGAATTTCACCCTGGAGAACAAGTCTTGTTGTTCAACTCAAGGCTCAAGTTATTTCCAGGAAAATTGAAATCCAAGTGGTCGGGACCCTTTGTTGTCAAGGAAGTAACACCGTACGGAGCAATAGAAGTGGAAGAGCCAAAGTCCCAGAGATCTTTCAAGGTCAACGGACAAAGACTCAAGCATTATATGGGTGACGGATTGGAAGAGCCTCAAATGGTTCTCATGCTGAGAGACCCATAAGAGTGACAAAAAGCGTCAAGCTAGTGACGTAAAAGAAGCGCTTGGTGGGAGGCAACCCATGGTTCAATTTATTTTACTGTTTGATTCAGACATTTTTACTCGCACTTTTGGTTGTATTTTGCCCTATTTTGGCTTTATTTCGCACTTTGGTCTGTACTTATTATTATAACTTACTCTGTGATATTGGGACACCACTGCCCTATATTTTGTTTTTGTTTTGTTAAAGCAGCGTCAATGGTGATGATGTGTGGCATTTGGGGTCGCATGTTTGCATCTTCCTTTTGACACTCGCACTTCAAGTTTTATCATCAAGTAATGGCAGGGGTCATGACAAACGTTGCGGAAGTTCTTTATCATCTGTGAGCAGCATCTCTCAAGTTCCATCTCTATGATCCCAACTGTGAGGTTTGAGCCTAAACACGTTCTTATATATATTGCGTGTATTCCTTGCCTGCATTAGTCTGTAGAACTTGACATTGTGCTTAATTGTTTTTTGCATTTGATTTTCATACACACTGAGGCATTTCTTTTGGCACCCCTGAGCCTTTCAAACCACACCTAATTAATGTTTATCCTCTGCTAGCCCCTCTGAGCCTATTGTTAAAAATTGTATGCTGTTTCTCTGACAATCATAGCCTAGTTAATTCTTAACTTGGAGTTAGGTAACAAAAGTTGTGAGAGTGGGGAAATTTTTAAGTTTGGGGTTGCTCATGGAATAGCAACAATATAAGTTTGGGGTGGTATACAAGAGAAGAAACAAGAAAAGAAAGAAAGAAAAAATATATATATGTATATATATACATATCAAAAAAAAAAAGAAGAGAAAAATAAATAAATTAAATCCTTCTCTTGTTTTGTTAAATGCTTTGGGAAAATGGGTGAGTATTGCGTGAAATTGACAAAAAGAGAGGTAGGCCTAACTCCAAGTGCAACCTACTTATCCAAATGTATCCACCTTTACCTAAGCCCCGCTATAACCTTTAAAGTCCTCAAAATGTGTGTATGCATTTCATTTGTCTAGAATGATATAGAACTCTGTCAAGCCTATGAAACGATGATGCAGGTACTGTGAATTGAGTGAATACCCGAAACACCTCAAGAGTGAAACACTGGTGAGATGTGCGTACAGAGAAAACTTGAGAATGCTGCCTGCTTATGATTCGGTATTTCCAATTCAGTTGTCCTGCCACTGTATTAGATTGATGATGATAGTTGATGTGTTGATGTGTTTAACAAAATGGAGGGATTTGATTTCTGTTCAATATCGCGTCGCGACCTGGAGGGTTCGCGACGCGACCAGGAGGAATTTTGCAAGCCAGAACTTTCTGTTTTTTTTCGCGTCGCGACCAGGAGGGTTCGCGACGTGACCTGGAGCAGTTTTGCGATGCATGATGTTTCTGTCTTTTGTTGCGACGCGACGGACGCGGGCCGCGTCGCGATGGTGCGTGAAAATTAGGGTTTTTAAAGCAGTTTCAGCAATTTTTGAAGGGGTTCGTTTTTTGGGAATTGGAGCCACACTTTGGAGCAGCTGGAGGGTGCGATTTTGGGGCCTTCTCACCACTTGGGAACAAGGGATTGAAGGTTCTAATGTCTTCCTTTATGTTTGTTATCTATTTTATGATGGTTTCTACTCTTAGGATGAATTGTAACTAATTTGCTTAGATTAGGGAGAGATGAATCTCCCAACCCTATCATGTGAACCATTGCTCTAGTCAATTCAGTTGTTATTCGAGTTGCTTTGTCTAATTACCTATGTTCTTAATGCTTTTCAATTACATATGATAATTGTGATGATCCAGGCTAGTGATTGCATAGGAATATGAATTAGTAGCTGGAAATTGGGTAGTTAGGTCATATGCTAGTAATCATCATAGGAATATGTGGTAGCTTATGTGAATTCATTAAAATTCTTAATCTTAATGCGTTACCCTCTGGCATGACTCACCTAAGGAATTAGGGTAACTCTTAGGGTAATAGGGGTCTTGAGGCAAGGAATTGCCCTTGACCTTAATTAGTGAATTGAATCTAGAAATTGAATAATTAACTTGAATTGGCTAAGGTTCATGTGATAGGCGAGGTGAGAGGATTCGATCCTTAGTCGTTTTTCCCGCATTATTAATTCACGTTTGTGTACTGTTACTGATTACTCAAATCACCAAATCTTTACAATCTAAGAATTTACAATTTTGCTATTGTTGTCAACGCGCAATCCCTGTGGAATCGACCGGTTACTTACCGTATTTTATTACTTGCAACGACAATCACTTGCCAAAAGTCTTAACACCTAACGCCAAAACGACTCGGAAAAGTGTATTTAGTCTTAGAGAAAACGTAAAACCTAAGTCCCTAAATGGGTTCTATGGTAAAAACCCATTAACAAACTAATATTCAGCCCAAAACCCGTTTTACAATGTACTACTTCCGTATTTTGCAGTTTTGACCTTCAGTTATTCGGAATTGGGTCTCGATCTTAACAGAAGAATTGTAGCTCTGGTCCTTAGCTTTCCAACGCATCGTCACATGTCTCAATTGGATAACCACAGCCGAAGGTATGGCCTCCAAATTAGACAGGGGTCAATATGCAATAAAAACAAGAATTAAACAAGAAATTACTATATTGCTCAAATAACACACGGAACACAATCAAAAAAATGCAGTGAAAAGCTATAAAGAGTGGATTAAAATGCACTGATCAAATTCTCCCACACTTAAGCTTTTGCACTCCGGGGCAAAATACACAAAACAAGACACAAAAACAATACATGAATTTCCAATGAACCCAAAGAATGCAAAGTCATAAGAGAGATGCTTTTCCTAGGGCTCAAGAAGAATGACAATCAAAGATAGAACTTAATTGCGATCAAGGCAAACAAGAGGATAGAGCACCAAAGAGTGAATCATAAGTGATGAGTCGTCAAAAGATATGTATAAGTAATGCTCTCAGTTACTCAAGTGTCTAGGCTTGTGTTTATTCTCAGATAAATACTAAGCACATCAATGAGAGTTAGAACTACCATATGCATGACAAGCTTCTAACATCCACACTTAAGAGAACACATGCGCATAAGATCAAAAGGTCTTTATAAGCATTGTAATGGGGCCAAGGTCAAGGTGGGATAATCCTAAGGGGAACTAGGCAAAAAAGAATCTAAGGGGATAAAGAAGCAATGAAAATAAATTGTAAAGTGTGCATGAGAGGATCCAACTTCAACAAGGTATGATGAATTTCTCTATTTTGATATACTTCTCCACAAAACTCTCTCTACACACTTTCATTCTTCTTGAAACAAAAATTAAAAGAAATGCACACTTTTTTTTCTTTTTCTTTTCTTTTCTTTCTCTCACTATTTTTTTCTTTTTGGGGAATATTTTTCTATACAAATGTATTTGTCAAACTATCCATTGAGAATCCAAGAACTAACCCAGTGAGAACCACAATTGCAATCACTTGGACACCCCCACACTTATGGATATGACAATTTTCAATTCAAATCTCCTTTACCCTTTAAGATTGGGTAATATCATTGTTTTCCACTTTTGGGCTTGTAATGAGCTATAAAACAAAGAATGGGATCAAAAGGCTCAAATGGGCTTACACAAAGGGATAAATTCAGGGTAGGCTTATTTTGCTAGTAGCTAAAAAAGAACAAACAAGCATGTGAACAAGTGATTCAACAAGAATCAAGTCAAGTTCTAGAGTAACTACCAAACATGAGTGAGTCGCAAACAAGAACGGAGAGAATGACAAAAAGATTAGTCCTTCCTCACCAGGGACACTGACTATGATAAATGATGCAAAATCTAGTGCTCATATCCAACTTATTAAACCAAGAGCAACAAGAAATCAATCAAATCATGTCACAACACCTATGGTCCTAGAATAGTAAAGTCACTCACAACTTATGCAAACTAAAAATTCATATAAAAACATGCAAAAATAACAATTTTTTTTCTTTTCTTATAGTTAAAAATTAAAAACATAAAAACAAAAAGACATCCCCCCACACTTAAATCACACAATGTCCTCATCATAAGCAACAAGTATAACATAAGAATAAGTGTTCTGGACTAGACTAGGAGGTCCATTCAGCAATACCAGGAGGTGCATTTAGCAATTGGATACGGATTGACCCAATCATTCCGGCCCATATCCACAACATACAAGACCAAGTAAGGCCATCACACTTGAATGGTTAAGATCGATTCTACTGATCCGACGATCCACAAACGGGCACGATTTCCTATAAATACAGGCTCCCATTGCCTTCAAAAGGTACACACTCTCATTCCTAGCTAAATCACTCATCTATTCTCAATACTGATTTGAGCATCAGAGTGGCTTCGTTGGTACCCCTCGGGCTCACACTAACCTCCTGCCAGGCAGCAAGAGACCTACAAATTGTAGTCACCCCAATACTGCAAGGTACAGAACATTGGCAACCACAGTGGGAGATATCTATCTTTGACATCATCACTACTCCTTGAACTTTACTCTTGCTACTCCATGGCTCCTAGAGGCAGACCCCGGATTCCAAGTGTTGCCATACCCGCACCCCGACCAGAGGGTACTCCTGAGGGCAACGTTGCCAGCCTGTCTTATGAGGGTACCAGTCAGCCTGCCCAACCCTCGAATGTGAGCCAACTTTTGGATCTCCTGGCCAATCGCATTCAAGCTATGCTGCAGCAGGAAGCTCGCCTAAGGCAGACTGAAAGGCGTGTGGCTTCCCTGCCTGAGCAGCCTCCTCCGAAAATGGTGGCTTCAAGGTGCCATCGGTCTCCCCCTCGAAGGCACCACGTCCATCGTTCCCCCCCAAGGCAAAGGCACGTGCATCAATCTCCCCCTCGGCAACGCAGGCATGGAGGATCGGGCTCGCCTCCAAGAACCCCTCCATCTCCTCCAGAGGATACCTACCAGATTCACGACTCCTACTCCAGGACCTCCTCACGTGCATCCCCTGATTCTCGTGAGAGGCCAAGGAACCAGGTCAATACCCACCGGAGGCACCACCGGGGATCGCCATCGAGGAGATCCCCCGACCGACGCAGGTATAAAGATTTGGACAATAAAGACACCTCCCCTCGAAACTCAAGAAGGTTTTCCGATGAAGGACCTTTCACACGAAGGGTGGATGAATGCCGAATCCTAAGGGCCTTGGAGAAGCTGTCAGCTCTCAAGATGTATGATGGAACCGAAGATCCAGACTGCCATCTGGCATACTTCTCCCTGATGATGCGCTATAGAGGTGCCAGGGAGCCTGTTCAGTGTAAAATCTTCCCCCTCACTCTCGAAAATTCCGCGTTAGAGTGGTTTCAAGAGCTAAGGCCAAATTCCATCTCCTCATGGATTCAGCTGGCGAGAATGTTCACAGCTCGTTTCACTGCCTCCCGGTTGAAACCCAAATCTGAAGAAGTGCTGAGGGCCGTCAAGCAACGTGATAATGAGACGCTAAGAGAATACATTGAGCATTTCAATAAAGAGGCTTCATGTGTGCGAAATTTGGAAGATAAGCAAAGGTTGTTTTGGATGAAAAACGGTCTAAGAAAGGGAAGTCTTTTCCATTGGTACTAAAGGAAGGCCAGAACCCCTCAAAGAAATGGTGCCGCTATCATCGAAGTGGAGGCCACGATACCAATGGTTGCCGAGCTCCTAAATATGACATTGAGGAAATGATTCAGAGAGGGAAACTATTGCAGTACGTAAAAAAGGAGGGGGGAACCAAACAACTCGTGCAAAAGACCCAGATCCCCCACAAGAAGGTCCAGGTCCCCTAGGAAGGGGAAGGCCCCAGTTGATGAAGGGGCCAAAGCGGCAAAAGATGACGGCAGCGAATCTACCAAGAAGGAAGACACCCGAAAATCCAAAGGGAGGCCGGTGGCCATGGTGATTCACAGAAGCAACCCCCTCGACGATTGGGGATCAAACAAGTCAATTAAAAGGAAATGGAAGGATATCATGAGCGTTGCATCAACCTCAACCCCCAGGAAGGGACCAACCAGGCCGCCCTTATCCTTCGACGATAAGGATTTGCTTGACGGAAAACCAAATAAACACGTCCCGTTGCTCATCACTGCTATTGTAACACCCCGATAATTTCTAACTTGTAGAATTTACCGAAAGGCACTACTTGCATATATCAGAGTAACTTCCTTTTTTAAATACTAAACACATACTAATACTCGATGCTAAAACCCATCAAGTGCGCTTACATAACTTAACGTAAAATACACAAAGCGTTCTTCCACCACTCAACTAGTCGTACCATCGTACATCTAAGATACTGAATGAAAATACAGAGATACATAACATAACAAAATAAACAGCGTCCGCAACTCCTCAAGCGTCTCCATAGTCACGCCTCATCGTCTTCAACTTAACCTGCGACTCTGAAAAACAACAACATGGATTGGGTGAGACAACTTGTCTTAGTAAGTTCTATCAAGACCCCTTACTAACTCTCTCGGTTAAATTACGCTTGATTCTTTATTCTTGATTCATAACTCATAGTCTTAATATTTGACTATGTGGCTAACATAAACGTTGTCCTGATAACCCTCATAAGCAGTTACAAGAGGCAACACATGAACAATGAATAATGATTTTTAGCATGTCACCGGTCACTAGGCAAAATAAGCTCCTGGTGAACGCAATCCACTAATCGCTAGTGGGCAAACCTCATGGGGCCTAGGTTCGTAGGGCTCATGACTTCCCCTCCCCTAGCACACTAAACTAAAACAGGGTCGTCACCCTAACATCATGTATATATTTTAATATACCTTGAACGATGAACAGTGAACAATGATCTGTGAACATAACAATGAGCTTATACTTACATGGTCTAAATCTTAACCTAATCTTATACTTAGCATGATCTTGAGTGAAAGATAAGAATAGGAATAACCAACCAAATCTTAAGAAGGTATATGCTTATGAGAAGATTTAAAACAATGTTGCACACAATGACTTAAGAAGAAGGCTTCTCTTGACATGATCAAAGATAGAGACCAAATGGTTAAACTTGAGAAAGTTCATCATGAGAAGAATCATTTCAATATGTGTCAACATGAGAAGGATAATCAGAAGGGTCAACCTTAGAAGCATCATGACAGAACTAGCTTGAGAAAGGTTCTCAGAAGAATAGAGATGACAAGCATCAGATGAGAAGAGTCAAGTTGAGAAGCATCATGAGAAGTTTTCCAACGACTCTTTTGCCAACAACTCTTTTCCATGCACCAGAGGTTATTACATAGAATTTAAGCTATAAATAAACGCTCCTGGCCATCGTTGATCCGTGTGAGAGTACATTGAGCTCAAATCTTCCAATCTTCTCAAGTGTCAAGTTTTCTCTCATCCATACTCAACTGCTCTTAAACTGAAGGGATTCAATTGATCTCTGAGTATGTATTTTAGCTTGTGTTGTAATGTCTGTTTAAACACCATTTGTATCAACCAAGCTCTAGAAATCCCACAAACCCATACACCAAACAGAAAACATGTAGGAAACCTTCTCAAGAAGCATGTGTTGCTGTACGGCTTGAGAAGTGAGTCGCTTCCGTGTTAGAAGCTACCTAATAGATCAGAAGGATTGTATTAGGTGTGAAAACAATAGGTAGAGATATGTGAAGAAAACTACCAAGAGAACCTTTAGCCTAGGGAGGTTGTAAAAGTTGTAAACTTTTTGGAAAATAGTTAAAATACTCACAAGGGGTGAGGAGTGGACGTGGCCCAGGGTTTTGGGAGAACCACTATACATCATTGTGTTATTTAGTGCTTTTTTTCTAAGTTACTTTACACTGTGAGACAAAACACTCCTCTTGGAGTTGATTTATGAAAACTGAGAAGACAGCATGCTGACCCTTCTCAAGTAAAAACTGTTTTATCTAACACTCTGTTTTCAACCCTTCTCACATCCCTCCTAAGCTTGTAGAAATCTCTAATGTCTCTTAAAGGTTTTGAACATAACAATATCACTTTATAACACACATTCTCATATCTCAACATTGTACTGAAAATCAATATCTAAGAGTAAGTTTTGAAGAAAAGACTTACTGACCCTTCTCACCTCCATTACATAGTTGAAAAGACAGTGTTTCATAAACCTTCTCTACTTGCTATCATAGTTGAGAAGATTGTTTTTCACTCACCCTTCTCAACTAAGAGCACTCACTATCTTAATATCTAATCATGCTTGTGAAGATAGTTATCTTGTTTCATGTTAATTTTAAAAGGGTCACAATTCCAACCCCCTTCCTTGTGACACTTATTGACCTCATCTTTTGGAGCCCTTCGAGGAGGAGGAAATCAAGGAGGGAGTGTGGAGTTATGATGGTGACAAAAGTCCTAGACCTAATGGTTTTATCTTGCACTTTATAAAGGAGCATTGGGAATTGGTGAAACACAACATAGTTGAATTTTTCAAGGAATTTCATGGTAAATTAGCACTGCCCAAAGCTTTTACATCATCGTTTATTACTCTTATTCCCAAGAATGATTACCCTCAAGGTTTGGGTGAGTATAAACCCATATGTCTTATGAGTTGTATTTATAAGATTCTTGCTAAAGTGCTGCCGAGTAGGCTCAAGAAGGTGTTACCTTATGTGATCTCTGATTATCTATCTACTTTTTTGGGTGGTTGAAATATATTGGACGGGGTGGTGATTGTATACGAATTGGTTGATTTAGCCAAGAGAAATAAGGATGAATTCTACTTTTCAAGGTTGACTTTGAGAAGACTTACGATACTATATCTTGGTCTTTCCTATTTTATATGATGAGAAAGATGGGGTTTAGTTCTGGTGGATTAGGTGGATGGAGGCTTGTGTTTGCTAGATTTTTTTGTCAAGGCTAGTAAATGGAAGTCCTATTGAAGACTTTTTGGTGAAGAGAGGTCTCAGACTGGGGGATCCTCTTTCACCCTCCTCATTCTTAATTGTTGCTGAAGGGTTGTCGGCCTTAATAGCTAAGGCTGTGGCAATTGGTTTGTGTTGTGCAATTTGCTGATGATACTATTATGTTGGGACAAGAAACGTGGGACAATTTATGGAGCATTAAAACTATTCTTAGAAGTTTTGTGGTAGTTTCTAGTTTGAAGGTAAAATTTCACAAAAGCAATTTTGTGAAACAAACTACAAAAAGAAGAAGATGAAGGAGAGAGAGCGAGACGAATAGGGAGAGAAGAGAGAGAGAGATAGAGATAGAGAAAGAGAGAGAGAGGAGAGGGAGAGAGAGAGAGAGGAGAGAGAGATATAGAGAGATAGAGAGAGACAGATAGAAAGAGAGAGAGAAATGTTACCAAGTGGCTTCAGTCTCAAGAGGGGGGGTGAATTGAGATTTAAAACTTTTCAGATCTTTCGAAAACGTTTTTCCCCTTTTCAATGACTTAGATCAATGTTCGCGCAGGTTGAGTGGAAGCGAAGGAATTAGAATATAAAGCAGTAAAGCAGTATAACAGTAAAGCAGGAAAGCAGTAAAGCACGCAGAGATTTATCCTGGTTCGGTCACCTCCTAGTTACCTACGTCCAGTCCTCACACCCTTGTGAGATTTTCCACTAACCAAACCAACAAGGCTTACAGGTGCCTTGGAAAACCTTTACAGACTCAGGCACTCTCCTCCTAGGATACCCCACCTATGGAGAGCCCTCAAATCTATTACAACAATAACAAGAGATACCCCACCCCTGTTACAATCAGCTGCCCCAGAAAGATACCCCACTTCCTAGTACAAACAGCTACCCTAGAGAGATACCCCACTCCCTAGTACAAATCACAACAATTAAATAATAACAAACGTAAAGACAGAAATACCTCTAGAGTAGGCAGATAATACAACTTGAAGAATGCAACCCCAACTAACTCTTAGCGAAAGATCAGCTCTTGACGGACCAGCGGTGCGAGAAGAACACAAATAAAATATAAAGAGCTTTTCAGAAGTTATAGATCGTGAAATGGGTTGGTAAGAAATGGAGGCTATGAGGCCTCTATTTATAGGCTATGAGAAAATCAAGTTTACGTTGAAAATAATGTAGGAATCGATTCTTTGTTGAAAACATTGGCTCTAGGAATCGATTCTTATGTATGACTTCTTTTAAGTGAGAATCGATTTTGCTTTACTTGAGAAAGAGTAACAATCGATTCTTGAGATACAGGAAGGCTAGGAATCGATTCTTATACTCAATGTAATTTGTATGAATCGATTCTTGGCTTGCCTGAGACATGTAGGAATCGATTCTTTTGCTAAGTGAAAAATAGTGTGAATCGATTCTTTCCTTTTTGAAAAATACTTGTGAATCGATTATGCACTTTGGTAAAAATAGTATGAATCGATTCTTTCCTTTTAAAGACACTTGAGAATCGATTTTTATGCTTAGTATAACATAGTATGAGTCGATTCTTACTTTTTAGAAATACTTAGGAATCGATTTGCATACTTAGTGAAACTAGTATGAATCGATTCTTTAGCTTTTGTATTGACCTGAAAATCGATTTTTATATATAGAATAAAATAGAGAAAATCGATTTTATGCTTTTCAAAAATGCTTCTTGTGTTTACGTGTGCATGCATGCATTTTGAAAATCATGGGACTTTGAGAGATGAGCTGACCTTCGAAAGAGCTTACACTTTTTCCTAAGACACACCCAAACCCTAAGGACTACCCTTATTTATAAGGACTACCCTTATATCTTGAAACTTCAATTCTTGAGCTTGATTGTCTTGGATTGACTTTGATGTTTTGTCACTTTCATTAACTTTGGCCATCAACTTTGGCTTTGGCCTTTTTACTATTATCAACTTTAACTTTTGTCTTTTTCATCATCAAAACCTCTTAACCACTTCATCATCAAAACTTAGCCTGCAACACAAGATATCTACATTCTCCCCCTTATTGATGATGACAAAACATTTACTCATCTCAAGGTGGGAGGTTAGTTCAAACAGATAATGCATATATATGATGCTCCCGCTATCATGATGCTTGTAACACCCCGGTATTTCTAACATGTAGAGACACTGAAAGTGCACAGATGCGGAATATTCAGAGGACACAGTTCCTGTTTAAGTTCTGGACATACAAAATTTTTCTGAAATAAAACATAATCGGAAATAACATTACTTCATAAAATAGAAGTTTATCGGTTCCATACCGAATGGATTACAATATCCAAGTCCAAAAACCAAACAGAAACATAAAACGGTTCATATAACTCATAATCCACACAAGTTTATACAACCAATAGGACAACAAAAGAACAAAGGAGAAAATGACTAAGTCTTCAGCACCTCCGAGAGTATATCAACTACTCGTGCACAATAGTCTTCCTTTTTCCCTGCTTCTCTGAAAAACAACAAATATGGATAGGGTGAGATAACATTATCTCAGTGAGTCCTACCATGCCCCCTCACTGACACTCGGTTCAATTCATTAAACCGTTATAACCAAACTGACATAACCATGTCTTATATTTATTAATCGAAATGCCACGCACTTCGTGAATTTATTTAACACGTACCGACTGCAATCCAGTGCTAATCCCGGTAATCGTGTTTTCCATTTAGCATAAACCGACTGCAATCCAGTGCTAATCCCGGTAACCCGTGAGTTGACCACGCCAAAACACATTCAGGGCCTAGGTAAGGGGTCATGACTACCCTCCCTAGTATGCTACTTGTCAGGTCGTCACCCAACGCGATTTATGTATGACAATACATAACGATTTCTCGAGAGTTAGATAATATATATCTTTCCGATCACCAAAGGATCAATCACATAGTCTTTTTAGATAATTTATATCTTATTGATCTATAACCCGTTTTGATGAATTCATAAACATCCGGCATTATAATCATATTGTAATGTATTATTGACTTATAACCCGTTTTGATGAATCTATAAACATCCGGCATTATAATCATATACAGTTGACATATATAAAATATATATATATATATATATATATATTCATTCTATCCATCAGACGGTGTACCCACACGTATACTAGGGCTTCGGTTTTTCGATCAATATACCTTTCAACTTCTTTTCAAAATCATGAGTTGAACAAGTTCGAAATAAGGTTTTCAGTGAGGCAATCCCTTTTTGAATGGTTGAGAAAGAAATTAGAAAAGGTTCGGGATCAAACGGAGCAACAAAACGAGAAAACGGAAGCCGGTAACAGAACCACACGCACGACCCGTGCCCAGGGGCCCACGACCCGTGCGTGGTGCACTCTTCAGGACCCATCTACCAGAAGGAAACGCACGATCCGTGCCCAGGGGCGCACGACCCATGCGTCCCGTTCTGTTTCCAATACTTCCAACACGAAGCAGGCGCACGACCCGTGCCCAGGGGCGCACGGTCCGTGCGACCTGTGTCTGTTACCAGAATTTCATACTTTTCCCATTTTTGGTCTCCGTTCTCATCCAATTCGATTCCTAATTTCGATCACCTGAAATCCAAAAAATTTCCAACTATTCCATAATATATATAAAGAGTTTCATTTCAATGATTCATTAAAATTCTCAATAAACCGTAAACGCCGTTTTGACTCGAAAATCGCTTTTCGGTTCTAGGACCTTTGAAAACAGAAAATGTAACCAAGGGATTCCATATCGAAAACAAGTTCAGAATATCAAAATGCCCTATCGTGAGTAGAACTCACCTGTTATACCGAAGTCCGAGAGTTGGGTCGAGAGACGAAATCGTCGAACCGAAAACAACGAACTATCCCCGCTAGAACCGAATTCGAACAAGGATAGTGGCTCCCTTTCTCTCTAACTGAAACAGCAACCCAAATCTTTCACAACTTCCTCCAAATCGAAATGCAAGCTTGAGTCTTCCCCCTCTTAACAGCAAAACTGAACATGCAAGCCATCAACACATAGTTCCACCATTTTCACCACTTGGAGCTTCATGGGCATCAATGGAGATGAGAGAAAGAGTGAGAATCAAGCTTTGAAAGTGGTACCATTGGATTCAGAATCAAAAATGGAGTAGGATGGAAGAGAAACAACTTACATGCAACAAGGATTTGGGATGATTCCCTCCTTCCTCCTCTTCTCCTTCTCCACACCCTCCTCCTTCTTCTCTCTTTCTTATTTCCAGTTTTTCCTTCAAATTCTGAATCTTATGAATACTAAGTGAGGGAGAGTGTGGCTAGAAATAAAAAGAGGTCAGCTAGCTAATGGTTGGGTGTGAAAATACAATAATGCCCTTCAGCTTGGAATCTCCATTTAAAGTATGACTAATCCATAAGTGAATGTGAGATAGGATTTCTTTGGGCTTTTTCTCGTACAATAATCCCCGAGACACGACTAATTATTCCCACAAATAATTAATCGGTCCTAGGCATCATAATACGAGTCTTTAAAAATTAGGGATGTTACAATCTCCCCAACTTTTAAAAATTTTGTCCTCAAAATTGACGAAACATACCTTGCTGAAAGCGATAGGGATATCGAGCACTCATGTCCTCTTCCAGTTCCCAGGTAGCCTCTTCGACTGAAAAGCCATCCCAGACCACTTTGACAATCGGAATCGTCCTAGAACGCAGAGTCTTCACACCACGCTCCATGATATACCTTGGATAAGGTTGAAATGACAAATCTGGTTGCAGGTCAATAGTATCAACACTCAACGGCTGATGCAAGTCGGGAACATACTTCCTCAACTGAGACACGTGGAACACATCGTGGAGATTTGATAGGGCCGGAGATAATGCGAGGCGATAGGCAACTGGCCCAATCCGCTGGATGATTTGGAAAGGTCCAACATATCGAGGACTGAGCTTCTTCGCTCGCAAGGCTCTTCCAGTGCCTATGGTTGGAGAAACTTTCAAGAATACATAATCACCAACTTCAAATTCCAACGGTCTCCTTCGGTTGTCAGCATAGCTCTTTTGCCGACTCTGAGCAACTTTCATCCTTTCCCGAATTAATTTGATCTTCTCAGTAGTCTCGCGAACCATGTCAGGTCCCAAAAACTTATCTTCACCAATCTCCCACCAACACAACAGAGTTCTACACTTCCTACCATAAAGTGCTTCAAACGGTGCCATTCCAATGCTGGAGTGGTAACTGTTGTTGTAGGAGAATTCTACTAATGGAAGATGGTCCTCCCATTTTCTCCCACTGTCGAGCACACAAGCCCGAAGCCTGTCCTCAAGGGTCTGGATAGTCCTCTCCGTCTGACCGTCAGTCTGAGGATGATAAGCAGTGCTAACCGGCACCCTTGTTCCCAAAGCTTCATTTAATGCTCTCCAGAACCTGGAAGTGAACTTGGGATCTCGGTCTGACACGATACTCGTTGGGACTCCATGCAGTCTGATAATGTTCTTCACATATTCATCTGCTAACTTGGAAGCCTTATAAGTCGAGCGAACGGGAATAAAGTGAGCGGATTTAGTCAATCGGTCCACTACTACCCAAATAGAATCGTTGCCTGCCTGTGACCTCGGCAAACCCATAACGAAGTCCATTGAGATATCATCCCACTTCCAAACTGGTACATCTAGCGGTTGTAACTGACCGCCCGGTCTTCGGTGTTCCGCCTTAACCTTCTGACAAGTTAAGCACCGAGAAACAAATTCTGCAACCTCGGTCTTCATCCCAGGCCACCAATACATTAGCTTCAAGTCTCGGTACATCTTAGTGGATCCCGAATGTACAGAGTACTGACTCCTATGAGCTTCTTCCAATACTTGCCTTTTGATATCATCATCGTCGGGAATACAAATCCTCCCATTAAAGCAAATCATGCCATCACTATCCTCAGTGAAATCTGGCGATCCCTTCTGAGACTGCAACTTTATATCAGCTCCTTGAGCTACGCGGATTTGTTCCCTTAGCACACTGGCTATCCGTAGATGCCGCAGCACTACGCGATCCCTCTTTCTTACCACCTTGAGTTCCAAGTCTCTGAATGACTCCAACAAAGCCATCTCGTGAACCATTAACCTTGCCATGTGGATAGACTTCCTGCTTAGAGCATCTGCTACCACATTGGCTTTCCCAGGGTGATATTTCAATTCGAAGTCGTAATCCTTCAAAAATTCAATCCACCTTCTCTGTCGGTTATTCAACTCTTTTTGGTCAAACAGATACTTGTTGCGCCTGAAAAAGTCCCCGAGGGAGAACCTTCCTCGTTCACAACTTTCTCTAAGACAATGAAGCCGCCACCAATATTTATTAAGGAAAATATTAGGAAAACCTTTTTTTGGAAAGCGATTGGTCTTGCGAAACTAGAGAATAGGGTTCGGGGTCGGTTACGCGCGGGGAAGGTATTAGCACCTCACACGTCCTCTCTACTGAGAGGGAACCTTTAATTAAATGTGTGGTTTTAAGTGTTGATTTCAAAATACTTAATTTTGCCTCTCTACTTCTTATTGAAAAAATCTTAATGAAAATCTTTATTTATTATGAAAAAGGGGGAAAAATGGTTTTTTAGAAAAAAAAAGTGCTTGACGGGACATGGCCCGCTCCTACGTATCTCCCGGTGCGATGGAGAATTAAAAGCTACGTAGTTCTTGGTTCTTCTGAAAATAATTGTTGAAAACTTATTGTGAAAATGATTTTTATTTGTTATGCTTGACGGGATGTGACCCGCTCCTACGTATCTCCTGGTGCGATGGAGAATTCAAAGCTACGTAGTTCTTCTTTGTTTGGAAAAAGGTTTTTGTTTTTTTTTATCTTGTTTAATTTTGAAAATCAAGCTTTCATGATGATCAATTGAGCAAGGGCTCCAAGTGATCACCACTAGCACTCCGTTATTAATAATCATGCAAGCAAAGGCTTCGCAAGACTACTAATTTCTTTCTCTGCACTGATTCTCCCCTCCCTCTCAGCGAATCTCTCCTTGCTTCCTCTCCACCCTGATCTCACTTCATCTCCCTCTCATCATCCGAATCTCTCCTCTCGCTTCCTTCCCTTTTTAGCACCACAAACTCCGTTTCTTCTCAGCACCCACCGCCGCAACCTACACTGCTGCTTCGAGACCGAGAGAGAGAGAGATTAACGATCGGCCTGAGGTGAGAGAGGGGACGACGACGTCCGGCCGTCCCTTGGCCGGCGTCGTCTGTTTGTAGCGGTGAAGGGGGTTCTGCAGCCGGACGGTTCTACGGGGTGAGGGGTGGCTCACGCTGGTGATTTCAGGCGGAGGTGGTTCGGGCTGCTGTGTTCGCGAGGATGACGGCGAGCGTGGGAAGGAGAAGACGGCGCAGGTGCTGGGAGTGCGTCGGCGGTTTGGGGAGGACGGCCACCGTCTACGGTGGCCGGAGCTAAGAGGTACGGATTCGGTTCTGATTTGTTCTGTTTTCTGTCTGTTTCTTCTATATTCTGATCTCTGATTTTTGTTATTGGTTCTATCCTTCTCTCCTAATTTCTATTTCTGTTGTGTTTCTTGTTTGTTTTGTTAAAAATTACTTCTTCCTATAGCTCTAACGTTCCTAAAACTAAACCTCTTTCAAATTGCTCATTAATTTTTCTAACTAAAAAAGGGTTTCTGATTAATTTCTAGTTTTCTAACTAAGAAAAAGTTTCTGAACCTATTAATTATTAATTGGACCCTAATCTATTACAATATAAACAAAATAAACAAAAATAAACTCTAATTTGTACATATCTCATATGAAACTGAAATTCGGTTTTTAATTCATCCATATATATTTCGGATTTCAGATTACTAGTTCATATTGCAATTAACATTATTTACAAGACAGCCTATTATGAACTAAATTAGACAGAAGACCAACCTCAATTCCAGCTTCTGTAAAACCTCTTATATGCTCCGCTATTGATGTTACTGCTACTGCTCCTCCTCCTCGAACCGCTGTCGCTTCTGTTTTAGAACTTTGTGATTAGGGTTCCAATGTGGAACCCTATTTTTCACTCTGATTTTCTCTCAATTTTCGACCCCATTTTCTCTGTATTCATCTTGCTTATATAGGTAAAGAAATTAGGGTTTTTGCTGATCCTTCTCCATTTCTTTCCTTTTTCAGGTATTTGGACCTCTTGGGGAACTTGCTCAGCAAGAACAGGCCCAAGGACTGCTGTTGCTGCTTTTATTTTTATTTATTTTCGGATTTGTATTTTTTGGTTTCTTTAGTATTATCATTTTTTGTATTTTTGGACTTTTGGACATCTTATACACTATTAAATTGTAAATAAACAATAAATATAATTTTTGACATTTTTAGACTATATTTACTAATGAAAATAGACAAAGTAAAAATAATAAAAGAAATTGGGCCAAATACGAAAGTGATATCGGACCCATCTAGACAAGTGTGTGAGGACGAGGCCCAAATAGAATAAATAAGCCCGTTGACCACTAAACGCTAAAATTATCGTTCTTAAGCCCAAATTGAAACGACAAGCCCGACCGCGAGAAAAATGACTTTGTTAGTCCCAATTAGGTTCGACTAAATCCAAATACGAAGATTAGATTGAAGAACGCACGAAACGATCGATCATTCGCGTGCATGCCTAATTTAAAACAACGGTATTTCGATTTAGTTGAACAGGGTAATTGAAATTGGCCAGGGCTAATAACTGAGACACCCTACTGAGAATTCTCGTAATCACACGACTTAAAAACACGATTTAAGTAAAATAAACGACTAAAACTAGAAGACGGACAAAATTGGGGTATAACAATACTTCAAGCTCTTGTGGTCACTAAAAACCTCGAAACGAGAACCGTAAAGGTAATGCCTCCAAATTTTTAGTGCAAACACAATCGCCGCTAACTCTAAGTCATGAGTTGGGTAATTCCGTTCGTGTGTCTTCAATTGCCTCGATGCATAAGCCACAACATGTTGATTCTGCATGAGAACACATCCTAAACCCTTCCCAGAGGCATCACTGTATATCTGAAATCCCAATGACGGATCCGGAAGAATTAGGATCGGAGCAGAAGTTAATTTTTACGAGTCGGCATCCCAAGTAAACGGTTGACCTTTACGAGTC